>DWHU01001015.1:0-14366 GCA_018247975.1 Parides photinus | reverse complement strand
GGACCCGCGAGCCCAGAATTCGATTAAGATGCATTAATGCCGAATAGGCAGGCATCTATCCGTACCGAAAATAGATGTCATTTAGTTGTTAACATAACTCACAACATATCAAACTATATTGAAAAACATGTATGCATCATAAGTGTAATATTATTTATTTGTTTCCTCCTTAGAGTTATTAACAATTACTACTGACAGAGTTATCAACACACCATACTACAAACAATTAAGTTTTATATGTATTAATAATAGTATATATTAATTAAAAAAAATGCAAAACTCTTTCTCATCCATATTATCAAATATAGCCATTTAGTAGGACAGCTTACAAGTTACATAGGGCCAGTTTACAAGTCAAGAGTTTCAGTAATTATTGGATTTATTACACTACTGTACCGATTGCCATCTGGATGTACCGAAGTGCAAAACTAATTAACACTTTCAAAAAGGTTTTTACAATTTTCTTTATTTGAAGATTGTAAATTAAGACTAGAGTTTTGTAGGTGTACACTTAAAACATAATTTTTTTCATCTATGATCTAGAAAATTTCTTAAATTTTATGTGTTCTCTAATCTCTTAAAAATATTAACAGGGACAATACATGTAATTGTACCAAAGTGCTATAATATTTATTTTTTCTTTTTAGCAGGTACATTATATGTGCTAGGTGTAGTAGGCAGTCTTTTTTTTACATTAAAATTACACATTCTTTTTACCATAACTTCATCTGGAATATCTTTTCGCATTTCACCGAATTCTTTATTTTTTTCATCTTCTAATTCCATTAACCGTTCGATTTCTGGGTTCATACCTTTGAACGATAACCTTCCTTCAATTAAATTTTCGCAGAATATAAAACTAGATTCAGATATGTAATTTCCAGTAGCATGCCTCATTTCATTTGTAATTATGTTCGAGTATAATTCTTCATGATCTTGGTAATTTTCCAATTCCTTCTCTATTCTTTCTTTAGTACGCTTCATAAATTTCATATCCAAAACAGACTTTGGTAACTGTAATTTTCTTTTTGTTGATCCAGACATTGTTCCGAATCTATTCAATTAATTATTTAACAAAACAACTAAATATCATGAACGTACTATATAATCGTGTTACAAAATTTGTCTACGTTTGAGAAGGTAAGCGTCAAGTGTGACAATTGACAAGTACCTTTTTTCCTATAATTTTTTTTATTTTACAATAGACAAGCCGAGTAAGTAGCGAGTAGCTTAGCACCAGAACAGTTCTTCCTATTAGACAAGACAAAGAGTTTTATTTTGTACTTATCGTGACACATTATGCAATTCTTTTACTCGATTAAATGAAATAGGTTCGCCCATGCAGACGTTAACTTGATTTACCAAAAATATTAATTGCTTGCCTTTTTTTCGGTCTACGTTTTTTTAAAAAGTAAATAATTGATTTATTTTAAAACGCTAGTAATTTTGCTATTGGAAGAAGTTTTTGTTATCGTTATTTGTTACATACCTCTTAAAGTAAATTGTCAATACAGGTTAATTTATTTCAATTAGTTTATAACTCCTTCATTAAATATGTTTTGAGTGAAAAATTTTACGTTTGATGAGGTATTGTTACTCAAAGAACATATGCATTTTATTCTCTATCCATTGATCTTTTAATTTACATGTGCAAAGGTTTTTTTTTAAATTAACTCTTTACTAACAATTTAATGTGTACATCTTATAAGAAAAATAATGAAAAAGTATCTGTCTATTTCTAAAAGTGAATAATTTATAAGATGAAACTGTATGAATCTATATCTTTGCCTGGTATAATTGAGTCAGTTGAGTAATAACAATAATTTATGGTTTAATTTGATTGAGGCAGCATGGTCTTAGAACCTTAGCCGGTTATGAGGAAAGGAGCGAACTTCGAAATGAAATAATCTGTCAAAGTCATGCTGTGTATTTATAACTTCAAATGTGATATTTTGCATCTAATTTGTTTTACATATGCTTCGGAGAGATTAAAAACATTAATCAATTTTAATACTTTCTGTTTTTAACAAAATGCAGGTGTCCGAAATCGATAACGTTAAAATATATAACCTTAGCGCAGGGAAGTCCTTACCAGACGTATGTTATATTTTTGTTTATTACTACTATTAATATAAGTTAAAAAATATACTTATGCATGTTTATTTATTGATTTGCCAACGCTTGTATTAGTAACAATACATAATATAATACAATGTTGTAAGAAACCATAGCCTGAGTTAATTTGGTAATAATAAATATAGATGAAAATTATAACATGATGTCAATGATTCATTTACTTAGACAGTCGGCATTTCATTACTAAAGAATTACAATAAAATATTTGCTGTAATTACAATTGAATGAGTGAAGTTTGTTTTGGAGTTTTAAGTTAGTTCTGGATTTATAAGTGGATTACATGGTGTTTTTTTTTATAAATACATTCATTATCATTGGCCTGTCCACTAGGGCGTCCCCTAAGGATTTCAACTCAAATCAGTTTTGCGCTTTACCAGACCATTGGTTCACCATTGATGGGTTTAACCCATTACAGTGTCTGCTAGTATGCGGCAGCCACTCTAGGACTTTACTGTCTCTTTGACCCATTTTAACAACAATAGTACTACATGTTTGTCATATCTTGTAACAACAATTTTGCATAAATAGTTATTAGTTTCACATTATTTTAAATAAAGTAAGGGACATCATTTTTCTTTAAATAACTATTTTGTATAAATTTAATGAGTATAGTTTAAAAATAATCATGGTGTGCTAACCTATAAGCAATAATGGTGGCCTAGATCTGTTTAATTTAATTATATTTTTATTTGTAGTGGTTATCAGATAGAAAAAAGCGAGCAGTACTGAAAAAGAATGTTGATCTTAGAAGAAGAATTGAACTTATTCAAGAGTTTGATATGCCTGGACTTAGTACCAGCATTCGGACATCTAAAGATGGACAGTACATAATGGCAACAGGAATATATAAACCACGAATTAAGTGCTTTGATGTGAATAATTTATCTTTAAAATTTGAAAGGTGCTTAGATTCAGAAGTTGTAACTTTTGAAATTTTAAGTGAAGATTATTCAAAAGTAAGTAGTATAAATATGTTTTAATTAAGTAAACAGTTGCACTATTCCTTCATATTTTTTTTTTGATACATCATTATTTTTTAGTAAGAATAATATGATTATTTTGGATATTGATATCCACCCGTTCTCCTGTCAAAGAGAAGGTAATCAGCGGCGTAGGGCCAGATAACATGAATAAAAAATGTTTATCAATTACGATTACTGAGTAATATTTTTATAATTTTTATTTAATTTCATGACAATTTTTAGATTGTTTTTCTTCAATGTGATAGATACATTGAATTCCATGTCGGACATGGCAGACATTACCGCCTTAGAGTACCTCACTTTGGGCGCGACATTTCATATCACAGGCCTTCATGTGATCTCTTTGTTGTGGGTGCATCAAATGTAAGTTTTATGATTTTTAATTTTAAGCATTGTAGTTTATTGTTTAATCTTTTATTTTATAAGATTTTAATTTGTTTTTAAATTAGTAGTCACTTCATCATTTTTAAAAATTACATGGAAATTTTATTTTTCTGCCTTTAAAGCTTGTGTGAAGCTCATTTATCAAACTTGTTTAAGTCAGTATTATTTTTATCTTTCTGTAGGAAGTATACAGGTTAAATTTGGAAGTTGGACAATTCATGGCGCCTTTTGTAACCAAAGCAAATGAAATTAATACTTGTGCAGTCAATGGGGCACATGGTCTACTCATACTTGGCACTGAAAGTGGTCAAGTAGAAGCTTGGGACCCTCGAACAAAATCACGAGAAGGATTATTAGATTGTGCCTTACACTGTACTGACATTGGCAATAAGTAAGTACAGCATCTTTATATTTTAATAAACCTTAGTGTGTGCAAAATGTCATTGAAATTTTTATTCAATTGAAAGACATTTTGAAACTTATATGAGTAATATATAATATTGGTCAAATGTCCGTCACGGCTTCTCTGGGCGGAACGCATCCGAATTGCCATGATTCTGGTGCATAAGTCAGGCTGTATTTGGCCATTTTGCCCAGGCTGATTTCCACTGGTTCCGCTTAAATAGGGCCTACATAGCTACCGCGGGCCTGAGTGTTTGGCCAATAGCTTACATGGCTTTGAAGTTTGTTATTATTATGACGGCTTAATTTGCTTTGTAAACACACACGTAACGAAACATAACAATTTGTGTCTCAGGGTAACCAGCATAACATGATGAGGTATTTAATTGTTAAGTAAACGTCACCTTCGTTTCCCGTTATAATAGAAAATTACATAGCCAAGAAATAAAACAATTGCACCTGTTGCTGTGTGATACTCCTGTAATAATGCTGGGTTAATACATTTTCAATGCACCAAAAACCCTTGTTAGATATTAGACCCTAAATTTTGTTTTATCTGTAATATTACTACCATCATGTTTTAAATCAGTATGTTTTAATCAATAACAGTAAGAGGAGGGCCTACAGTAAATAATTTTTTTTCACTTATTAGTATTTCATATACAATAAACAAATTTAAAATTAATTTTTTTTTCATTATTGTTTATGCAGTTTTTAACAATTTTCAGAAGTTTACCAGCTATAACGAAGCTTAAATTTAATGATGCTCTTCAAATGGGAGTGGGGACATCCTCTGGCCATGTTTTGCTGTATGATATCAGGTCCAGTAAGCCACTATTAATAAAGGACCATATGAACGAGATTCCTATTAAAAATATTGAATTCCATAATCAAATGAACTATGTCTATTCAATGGATTCGTTAGTACTGAAAATTTGGGATGCTAATACAGTAAGCATAGTAGTATTTACATCTAAGTGTTGGCCTACATTCAAATTATATTCTTTCGTTTGTTTATTTATGTATATATGTTTAAGGAAATACTCAAGAGTGTCTACTTAAATTGTCTGTATATTACTGGACTTTGGCCTTGCAGACTTGCATTTGTGTCTTAAGCAGTTGATCGACACTGGTGATATCAGGCCACTACCTTATGTTTATTGGTCGTAATAAGTTTAAGCTGGTGATATCTGCTGTGTGTGGAATTTTTTTCAATAATCATCTTTCTTATCTTAAATTCTTATTACCCCCGCGAAACAATTAGTATTTTTCACATTTATTCGCATAATAACATCAAGCTTGTCCATTTTTGAAACACTCTTCACTCGATTTTACACGGTAAATACGCTCTTGCAAAAATCGTGCAAAATGAAACCGTATAAGCCGGGACAGAGACAGAAAGTAGACAGATATGTTCAATAAACATATAAACTGTTATTTAATTTTTTTTATGAGAATCCCAGTTTAACCTTTGATTTAAAACGTATGTGTCAAAATGCATAGAGAGAATCTTACTTGGTAAATAAATGTGAATATGATTAAAATAAATTATTTAATTTTTAAGTTTGTTATAGGGTAAACAGTACACAAACATTGAAGCATCAGTTGATTTTAACGATCTTTGTGTGATACCTAACACTGGCCTCTGTATGATGGCAGTCGAGGATCCGAAAATGCAAATATATTACATACCATCTTTAGGTACGTATCTAAACATTGTTGTTAATTTTCTTATACCCAACGGACTATCATTTACAAGGTGGCTGTAGATAGCAAAGCGTACGAGCGCAGAATACTATCATATGCTCACAGTTTAAACAGGGTACCAAGAAGCTTCAAACGAACAGCTTCGGAATACAACCAGAAACATCTTTTATTATACGTGTTATGTATTATACATGGCGAGCGTTAAGTTTCTGATCCACGGAGGCTGTTTTTTTGAAATGATCTGGACATTCATGTGAATTCGATCTTATATTTGTCTTCACTTTGCTCCACAGGACCCGCTCCAAAATGGTGTTCGTTCTTAGATAATCTGACTGAAGAGTTGGAGAGTTCTGCAGTTCAAACGGTGTACGATGATTACAAATTCATTACGAAACAGGACTTAGAGTCCTTAGGGCTTGATCATTTGTTGGGGACTAACTTATTGCGGGCATATATGCACGGGTGAGTTTTATTGTGTAGTCATCGTTATCATCAACATTATCATAAGATCATCCTTATTAACACCGTCATCTTCATTTGATACACATAAACATTCACCAAAGTAAAATCATAATGTAATTCAGTATTATTTGGCAGATACTTTGTGGATGCTCGATTATATAGGAGAGCTAAAACCATAGCAGATCCATTCGCCTTTGAGGAATATAAAAGACGTAAGATACGCGAAAAAATTGAACAGGAGAGACCGGCCAGATTAAAAGTAGATGATAACTTACCGAAGGTCAACAGAGAACTTGCTTCGCGCCTACAGAATGTTCAGGGTCGAAAGAATAAACAGTTTAATAATTTGTTAAAAGATGACCGGTTCAAGGTAACTGCGTGTTTATTTATTGTAAAATCAGACGTATCATTTAGTTATTGGGAAACGATACGTCAAAGACGAAATTTTACGTATTTTCGTCGCAGAAAAATATCTTCAAACTTATACTTATTAACTAATAACAAATTTGAATTTCCAGAAATTATTTGAAAACCCTGACTTTGAAGTTGATAAAGAGGCCAACGAATACCGATTGCTTAATCCTGTGTTGGCGAGGCTAGATAAAAAATCAACGAAAACTCTTAATCAAGAAATAACCACTAGCGAGGTATTTTTAATTTGTTTTCTTAAATTTTAAATAACTTTGAATATTTAGTTACCTTTACATACTTTGAATATAACTGGACAGAAATTGATGTTTTCTTATTACAGGTTGTGAATGAAGTAGATGAAGACAAAGACTCCGATATTGATTTGTATCAATCAAGTGAAGAAAGTTCTGACGATGAAAGAGTTTGGGCTAAAGAAATGAAGAAGCAGCATAGATTAATTAGAAATAAAAATCAAGAGGATAGTGATAATCAAGAGTCACGAAATGAAAAAGTTTTTGAATTCAGTGCCGCACCAAAACTTACAAATATCCGAAGCATTCCCCATGTGAGCAAGAGCAGTCTCGGTGAACGACTTACAAGAGAAGGATTTACAACTATGGTAACTGGTTCTGGTGGTAACAAAGAAATGAAATTTACCATGCGCGGTAAAAAGAACTCATCTAATAATCACAAGTCAATGAAGAAACATTACGAAGAAAGAAAACAACTCGTTAGAAGAACAGGATATTTAGCTAAGAAAAAACATCCGAGGATGTGAAATAATTTAGTTAAATAAAAATTGTAAAATAAATTTTCCTGTTTTCTTTAAAAATGTCTACCTGTTCTTGAACAAATGATAAAACATATGTTTTCTTGGCTATGAAAATGTAATGAAAGACAATTCCGTATAAGAAACAGGCGAATTTACAAGAATCGTTCAGTGTTTCCACTACTGGGGCTGTATGGTTTCTCTTACATGTAAAGAGTAAAGGGTTCTCCTCAACGTGGGTCAAGTGTTGTTACATAAGTTCTGTTAACATATTAGTTCTGTATAACTTGTATAGTATCAGGTTTGTAAATAACGAATATAGTAATAACTATATAATCATCTCATCAAGTCAATAAGTGATAAACGTATATAATATCAATTGAACATGTGGGATTTAAACAGATTGTCCTCGAAGACAAGTACGTAATAGCTTAAAAGTATACATACATACGTACAAGTAGGCAGCATTAATTAGTTGGCTTTTTATCGAAGTACAGGAAGAAACGATCAGATAACCTTCGTGTGATTTTTAATGATATATCTTCCTTATTCCGCTAGGTACGTTATTTATACTACACAATGTTGCGTTCGTCGCTCTGAAACATTTTGTTGCTACAATAATTTTACTAGACTAAGTTCCCTACTTTTACTAAAGAATATGAGCGTAGTAATATTTGAATTATGTTGTTTGGCGGAAACATTAGATTTCGATACGACATACATATTACGTATGTGATAAATGGAAAGGTAAAACGCTCTCAAAAATATTTTTAAATAATATTTCCCGCATAAATGCACCGTTTTTACTTCTTTAAACTCATTTACGTATAAAACTACAAAGTTAAAAAGCATGAAAGTTGTTATCATTTCTACCAAAGGGTTATCATATCTGAGTTCAATGAATGTTTTAATAAAGCTACTGTAGGTTCTTTTGTTTTGTTGTACGGGACCAGTTTCTTTCTATTTGCAAATTTTATTAGATTGGTTTTATACAAATGCACGTGCAGCTTATATCAGTCCAACTAGTAGGCATTCCACTAGCATTTTATAGGTTTTTATTGACAAAATTGTATCTATAACAGTCATAAATTAAAAGTAAAGAGGAATGTCCATATTTTTTTAAGTTTTATCAGGTAGGTAGATACGATATGTAATAAAACATTGTTTAAGTAATACAAAGGCGGTTGTTTACCTCTGACTGGTTACTCGGGCAGCTTTCATATCAGTATGAAATTACAAGCCTACATTTACAGTCCATTGCTATTTATTTGAAAGTCTAGTCGCTTTTTAGTATGAATAATATTTGGGGGTACACCTATTGTTAAGTGAATAATTTTAAGTTTAGATAATGCAAAACGACAATGGTTCATACGGCAGTGGTAAGTAGTTAATGTAAAAGAAATCATAAATACCCTTGATATTTAGATAAGTGAATTACAAACGACTAATAACGAGTTATCTTCGCATAATATTCTTAATGGTAATTAATGTGGTGATATAAACTGTAAAGTGTATAATGAGACTTTTTAACGTTTGTATAGCTAGTGATTTACTGGACGGTCATGTACTGGGTAATGACAAGTTGGGGGGCGAGCCAGCAATGGAAAGATCCAGGAGATCTAGCCTGGACGCAAACAGCGTAGATGTAAGTAAACCAATAGTTTTCAATTTACGACATGTTAAAGCATCTACTACATTTGCTTTCTAATTCTTAGGGCTGTTTTGTTTTAAAATTTTTGATCAATTAAGAAGGCAATTTAAAGTTGATTGGTTTTTAATTTTCGATTGCATTAAATTAAAAATATTCAAAATCATAGACTGATAATTTAAAACTGTAATCCAGAGTTTCTGAATAACGGTTAAAAAAGTTCGATCGAGAAATAGTAAAGTAATTATAAACAAATCGGTTTAGGCATTAAACTTATAACACATCAGTTTTTGGACAGGGGTTAAAAATAAATATTTGTCTAATATTATATCTAATGATAAGGAAATAACAGTCGGAGGAAATATATTACGTTACATAAAATATTGTATCAAAATCACAATTATTGTTACTTTTTCTTTGTGTCCTTCCCATTTTCCCAATGTCCATTCCAATCCAATCCATCTGTACTAAACACACTGCTAGGGTTATTGGCAATGGTTTTTACAGCCGGCCCGCCTGCCTGGCGCTAACCCTCCTTGGGAATGCCAGTGATATTTAAGACCTTAAAAGTACGTAACTAGAAAAGTCATTGGTACGCGCCTGGATTCGAACCCACGACCCCCGATTCGGAAGCCGAGGTCCGTAACCAATAGGCTATCACTATCAATTATTGTTACTAATGATTGTTTTTATTATTTGCAGATCGGAGAAATAACTGAATCTCCCGACACAGAGTACATGAGTACATCCGCGATTTTGCACTATTGTAAATCAAAGGTACACATATCTCTACATAATAAATGATTACCATATTATATATTTTTATCTATGTATTTTATATATATTTTATCCTATTAAATACCTATTTGTTATAAGAATTAAATTAACATTTGTATAAAATTAGTAAGTTTTATAGCTAGAAGTGAAAATTGTATGTGTAGACAGACTATTTCAATTGAAGATAATAACATAACCGCTTCCAGTTTGCATAAAACAAAAATGTTTCAGACTATATTAAGGTATATTTATATTTAAACATTTTAAATAAGTTTTAATTATCAATGATTAATTCCAGATATTAGCACCATATTTGAAACTTTTGACTATTATGGGCTTGAGGCCAGTAGTTGATGCTTCAAATTCATCTAAGTTCGCAATATGTTTTTCGCATTTTCATTCTGCACAAGTAGCGCTCTTTATGTTTTTAGGATACGTGTTGCAATTTATGGCTTGCTTCAGGTGAATATTTAAAATTTCACCAGACATTCCAATGATTTTTATCTGCTTTAATATATATTACGGATTTTTTATATTTATAGGCGAGATCGCGGTTTTTGTTACAAATTAGTGCCGTTAGCTTTGGCGTCTTCATTGGAATACGATACTTATAAGCAAATATGTTACGGAAACGTTACTTTAACGTACATAGGGCCTAGTGTCCTACATTTTTCGGGTTTTCTCTATGCACTCTATCTATTTAGAATATCAGACAATGAGCAATTACAAAATCTTATGGAAAGGGTAAGTTGAATAAATATTACATTAGTATATTTTGGTTTTTATACTGACAATTTTTTTTTCATTAAAGTTATAGTATGTTAATATAACTTTCTTTTGTATTGAACAATAAAGTATTAGCGGTTTTAAAGAATTAATTATCAAAAAGTATATTTAATAAAATAATCTTAAATCAATCTAACTTTAGGTGTTCCTGTTATCTTCTTACGCTCCACAAGGTATGGCTACTGCAAATCCTAAACGTTTGTTGCGCATGCTATGGATTTTTATAATTCTTAGCATTTTCTGGATATGTATTTCTTTATGTTCAGTCAACTTAATGTTAGCTAGAGGTACAATCATGTTTAAATGGATGGAGGCAAGGTAATAACATTTTATAAAATTACATTTAGTTTTGTCTTGTCTTATCTATTTATGTCAATGACTTGTTTATAGTTCCATTGAATTGAGGCTGGCGTTGAAAATACTTCTTATAATTTGCACGATGATTCACGATATGGTCCAAGCGACGGTAATCACAAGTTACTGTTTACAAGCGCAATTATTACAAGCCCACCTTATGTTTCTTAAGGAACGCCTACTTACCAGATCTATTACTCCTTTAAATTGGATGAGGGTAAGAAGAAGAAGAAAGTCAATATGATTGTTTGTGCATATTTTTTTTATTACACAAGAAACACTTCACGAGACAACTCTTTAACACTTACATTAAGGCTTTTGTTAGTGTATGTCTCAAAATTGTTTTCCTTTTAGTAATCTGTGTGCAAGTTATGTACGTAAACATAACATGCATAAATGTGATATAAAATGGTGCTAGTATTACAAATGAAAGGATGTCGAGTTATCTCTGGTAATGTTGTTATGCACATCATTTACAGTTTGTACAATAGTTTTAAAGCACATATATAAAGTATAACATTAAAATGCTATAGTGACTTTAATTATTTTAATGATTTCGCAAACGTCATGAAAGAAAATCTTTAAAACACAGGTCGTTGCTTTATTTGAAGTTAAAGCTGCAAATAATTCCACAATAATTCTTGACGTTTTTGCATGTTACGGATAAAGTAGATACAAATTGTATTACGGCTATGTAATTATGTTATACACATCCGTATATTAAATGTTGCTTTGCAGGAAATAGCCGAATTTCGTAAGTTACTCAAATATTTAAACGACGATCTGGCGCCATCTGTTTGTTTGTTTACCATTGTAAATATAGCGTGGGCAGCATCCGGTCTGATGTGGCTCTTTGATTTGGACAAAGTGGACACAGAGACTGAACCGATTGCTGGAATAAGCGTTCTTAATGAATTACTTTGGTTGTCTGCAGTTGTAGTACCGTTTGTACAGGTTTGAAAATATCATTATTATATTTATGCACACACATATCCCGCCCATGTTTTCTAAGAATGTATTTTTCTTTCAGGCGGCACGGTTATCAAATGAATGTCGTAGAATGCAAACAGTAGGTCACGAACTATGTGTCCGCCCCTTTTTGCACCAAGATACGCCACAAGAGGATATAAGCTCTATTCTTATGTACGCCGCTACACTGAAACTACGGGCCAAGTTATTCTACTGTCCTGTTGCAGGTCGATACTTGTGTGTTGCACTTACACTTACTCTTATTGTTTTATTTGCTTTGGGCATGTGTCACTTCTTACAATGAATAACAAGATTTGTGTCTCTTAAGATTTCTCTTGAATTTTATTGTAACAATTTTAAGTATCTAGATAATAAATTCGTTATAGTTTTATACAAATAAAACCAGTAAATATACTCATATTTCTCATTAGCTTTATTGGCTTCTAAATATTCTAATAAATTAGGAAAATCTTCTATCATTTCAGGCGTCTATGTCAAAACAATACAAACTTAAACATAGTATTCTTCTGTTATAGTTATATTTCAATACAGTGGTTTTAATCATTCTTTAATATTATAACATAGTTAAAAAAAATCACGTAAATTATATTAAATTGACAGGTTTCTTCACTACTATTAACTACGCTTGGCACATTTCCGTATCAATACAACTATTGTATTTAATATTAAATAACAAATTACTTTAACAAATACAATTTGTTTGTCTTCATTATGCGAAGCATCTGTTCTATTTGACTAATTTTACCATATAAATAAATCGAAGGTAATAATTATTTACGTGATCGCATTTGCAACAGCCAGTGTGCATTTTGAATATATAGTGTTTTTATAATTATTCGTACGATAAAATTAGATGGAATGAATGTTTTATATTAATTTCATATTAAAACTATTTTAATTTAACATTTTAAACTAGTAGTAGTAGTATAAAATGCTCTGTCGTTTGAGAACAATCTGTTGTTTGAGATCAAAGTCATTAGTTGGACCAACCGCCAATGTAATTTGAAAGAACATACACTATTTGGATGGACCGACGACCTGTTTAAGGTAGCGGGGAGCCGTTGGATGCAGACCGCCAGGAGTCGGTCGATATGGAAATATTTGGGAGAGGCCTATGCTCAGCAGTGGACATTTCCAGGCTGATGATGATGATGATACACTATTTAGTGCAATTAATAGGACTTGACGCCTTCTTCCGTAAGCTCTGTAATCGTCTTACATGTTGATCTATCTTGGCTACATAAATGTATACACGTGCGCAAAGACGTCTTTAGTCTTCGTGGTGCCCGTGTTTAATCATTCGCCTAGTGCTCTCTGGCCTTATAGATATACCTTACGCACCGGTATTAGTGCGCAATATATATTTTTTAATTACTTGCGTATAATATATTCCATTCTCAAACTTATTCTGTGCATAAATTTAAGTAGATTTAAAATGTACTAGCTTATGACGAGATTACTACTCCACTAACGTTCGGCTCCCAAAAAAACTAATGAATGAAAAATTTGTCAATGTCTTCGCATTGTAGTAGGCTGGTTCTTAATCGTTGGTGGGTGGTTCAGCGAGGTGCGCACGCCACCAGTCGTGCAGGTGGTGCAGTGCAGGTCCGCCGCTGCCATTACTACCACAGGCACCCGTATTGCTGCTGCCCGCAGCCGTATTATGTCCACGAGTGTTGGTTTTGGTTACGGCTAAAATAAAAATAAAATAAGGAGGATACCTATTTATACTTAGATCTTACATCAAATTTAACTATAGATCAAGATGTAATAAAATTGATGAGAATGTAACTTAAGTCTATATTATAATATTAATTAATCAAAAACGAAACTTTTGAATTTTTTGTTTATTTACGGTTTGATTTTTTTTTTACATGAACCGTTGGTACAAATCCTATTAAAAAAAAAGTTATAAACATCGTTCCACTTGTCGCTTGTGAGGGGACTGCCAGAAGTAAGAAAAATAGACAGCCTATTGTTTGTAAACAATTATAGCAATATATATAAAACTAATTAGAAACAAAGAAATAATTCGGGTTTTTTTATGAAACTCACGTGGTGATTTCTTATTTAAGGTAGGGTGAGGATCACTCAAAGTTGGTTGCAAGTACTTCTTGACGGGACTCTCCGCTCTGTAAGAAGTTATTGTACTATAGGTTATCAATTATTGTCACGTAATATGATAAAATTAATTAATAATCAGATAAATAAAAACGGATAAGACAACCTAGGTAATGCAACGGAAGGTAAACCCGGTTTTTTGTAATGTCCTTTTGTGGAGGAGCGTTTCGGTTGGGAATCAAACGACGAGGATATGTCTGAAAATTAAAAACACATTATGTTTAAACTTACAAAATTATATTTTTTTTGTCCTTCCCTATTTTCCTAATTAATTTCTTGGGGTTGGGCAGTGTGTTAGTCTCCATCAGTGCTAAACACACACTGCTAGGGTTATTGGCAAGAATTTTACAGCCGGCCGTCTGTCTGACGCTAACCCTCCTTGGGAATGCCAGTGATATTTAATTTCTTAAAGCGCACGTAACTAGAAAAGTCATTG
>DWHU01001014.1:0-14371 GCA_018247975.1 Parides photinus | reverse complement strand
TCGGTGCGCGCCGGATTCGATCCCGCGACCTCCGAATCGGAGGCCGAGGTCCCAAACCACTCGGCTATCACAGCTTTTTTTTAAATAAATATTTTTAAAAAAATACATAAATAATTGTTTTAAAAAAATGCTATTGAAGTTACGTAAATATACTCTTCTTAAAGAATAGTATAAATATACAAGTATTTATTCTGAGGAAACTAAAGAGGGAATAATAAAAATGAAGTATTATTCACATTTATATAATACTCTAAATGTATGACGAACGTTAAACATACTACAAAAAGTATTTTTAAAATGTATACAGCTCATATATCTCTGCTATCTTACGACTCCCCAAGAATAAGCTCTTGTGTGTAATTCAAGTTTTACTCAACTCTACGTAAAAGGCATATATTTATCTTGGAGAAGGCGTAACGAGACGTAGACGTTATGGGAAAGAGCAAAAGAGAAAAAGTAAACAGTCGAAACTACTGCCGAACTTTATCTTGTCGTTGTGTATAATAAGAATTTATTAATAATTGACATTATACAGACTACTGTATTTGACAGTAACATAAATCATTTGATATTTTCATATTATGACTTGAATGTTATTGTACAAATTCACGAGCCTAAAAATAAACGTAAGTACTTAGTTTATACATATTTCAGTTTCTATATTTTTATATATTGTTTAATCTGTAACGAAAATGTAGGGGATAAATCACCTATTTGGTTGTGGTAGAAAAAATAAGTATCAACAATATATTTTCACTATTTTTAGCTTCTTAAATCTCGTATAGAATTAATCAATACCAAAATTATGATTATACGATTAGCAAAATTTTCCTCGCTGCATAGTTTTTGTTCACCACATTATTTTTTTCTTTAAAAAGAGATTTTATTTAAAATAAGTTAATACATGGCAACATCACGAGTTTTACACAGGTTAATTGCGTGCCTCCCGCAGTTTAACGAGGCACAGGTAAGATTGTACGGGAGTAGGCAATGAGAACAAAGTTGCTCGAATTGCCTTTTTGATTGACTAACTCGGTTTCCTTCATATACTCCACTTGTTCTTTACATTTAAGACAGCTATTATTCTAATTAAATAATTTACTATTTAACTGTGATTTAATTGTTCTTTGAATATAAATAAGTGAAAGTAAATTTAAATGATGCAAATAGCCATATTTTTATGAGCTTTTTATTAGCGCACAAAGTTTTTTCGTCATCGTATGTACAAATCTCCCAAACAAATTTGAATCAATTCCCGTTTTCCCAGACGGCTAAAATTTTGCGCATAGCCTAGGGTTAGATGACAATACAATAATCCGTGGTTAATTTTGGACCCGGACAACCAGGTCGGCGATGACAGAGGTACCTGGGGTCTATGTCCGGGAATACGGATCGAATTCTTCGGAGATGACTTTGGAGAGGATTTCAGAGCTTTCTTTTAATATTTGTTTTTAATTAAAAATACTAAAATAGTAAAAAAAACATGATCATAAAAAAAATATTTTTTTTTTAAATAATATTTCGTATTAAGAGCCTGTTTCAAAGAAAATACTGCATTAAAATTTAACGTGGCCAATAATTCAGAGAATCGTTCGCAATTGGCGTCAAGGTTAAAATACGAATTGGGGAATAGAGTAAAAAGGAGTAAGGCTTCCCCGTCGCCTACGTTCACGTTTGAATAGTCGTTTCCTGTTTATCCTTAGTCACGTTTCTCTTTACGACGCTGTCAACCGGCCGACCATTCGCAATTTATTTTTTTGTTTATTACAAGCGTCATGTTTATTCACATAAATAGCCTTTATGTCGACGAAATACTCTCTTACTTACACTCTCGTTTGCATATGTAGGAAACAATGTTACTATCATGAAATTAAATCTATTTTTATTTCCTAACTAAACGATCCGTTCACCTGATAGTTTACAATATGATTGCTGACAACAATGTGACGCAAGTAATATATTGTCCTTGTTAAAAGTATGTTTGAGACGACTCTTGGTAAAATTTTAAATATCGTGTAACAAACATAAACAGTCCGCTAAATGTTCTCACTACTGGGACTTGAAGCTCTCTCTCATAATGAGAGAGTTGTGGCCTTAATCCACCACGCTTGCCAAGTGCGAGTTGGCGGATAAAGCTAGTGATATTTAATTTCTTAAAACGCAAATATCTTAGAAAGTCATTGGTGCGCGCTAGGCTCGAACCTGCGAGTTCCGAATCAGAGGCCGAAGTCCCTAACCACTCGGCTAGCACGGTTTTTTATAAGCAATATTGAAATATTGGTTATAAATCTTAATGACTAAGTAGTAAATAGTCATTAATTCCAAACGATAGGCCACAGATTTTTCTGTAATCGTCATATAATGTACTGCGTTTGAAAACCCGAATGTCATCAGTGATAGGTACTTTACAGTAGACCTATTTTCAGTATTGGACATAGCCTAGCTCAAATACGCCTATGAAACGTAAAGTAATGACACAATTCTGCTAATAGATAATAGACTTATTTGTCATATGTATTATTTACAAAAACTACTAAACCTTATAGTGGCAGAAGGTTAACATCGGATATCTAAATTTCGGTTCAATGTATTTTTATAAAGTCAACAGTAAAGGAAAACGTTCATTTAAATTATAACTTGTTTATGCATTATTAAAGAAAATGTACTATACTTTACTAACGAGATAACTTCCAAACATTAAATTATTTCGATTTTGTGGAAACGGACGATGAAAGCAAGTGCTTTTTACGTCAGTAGTAGTGTACGGTCAGTGAAGTGGTAGTACTTCGGCAAATCAAATAGCTCTTTTTCAATATACCCAATATTAAGCTGCCGGTATAAAATCATTAAAACCAAAAGGTTCATCCATTGAGAGATTGGACCCGGAAAATTTATCAGGGCCGCTGAAAGGGATGAGTTAAATAGCGAGTCTTAATAGCGGTAAAAGTTTTGAAAATAGTTTCGTGATATTTACGATTTGTTTACGGTTTAAATTTATCCTGTACATTTTGCAAACCCTTTAATGTACGTAGTGTAAGATTAACAAGTGGATAGATGTAAAAATTTATACAATAGTTGCTTTTGTAAATCATTGTTATTCATTAGTTTGATACTCTATAGACTTTGGAGTCTACCTATCATTTAAAGTCTAAAGTCATACCGAAAAATTTTAATTGAACACTCTCAAGCCCGAAAATAAAAAAGGTTGTACTTGGTGAATTATATTAACAAAAATATATTTTAATTGTAATTTCATTATTAAAAACTTGAATTCATTGCATAAAAACTCTCTGTTTCTTATTTAATTATTATAAGAAAATGAATTTCTTTAAAATTAAAGTTCACGTGAACGTATTTTTAATTAAAAATATTCAAATTATTTCCCTCTGAAATTATTTTTGAACAGCGTTGGAGTATATTGTATACAAAATACGGATACCGCCTACAAATATTTCTATAAGTTTTGAATAAACAGTGCCGATTGCTTTTCAACTGCCAACTGAAGGCTTTTCTATCTAAGTTTCAGCTGTATAAGAATAACTTCGGAGATTAATGCTTTAAAAAATACTTATAAATATTGTTATATTACTAAATTACACATAATTATAATATAACAACTTGTATGAGAACAGGTATTATCCATTTTAAACTTGGTACTTTTTACTTTACCCGTATAGTAAATACACTTTTTTTCTAATCGTTGTATATTCTATAGAACGTGTAATACTTATTTATCCTATATAAAGAACAAGAAAAAATATTGTGAGGAAACCGACATGTTCCTAGGAAGAATTTTTGTAAATATGTGATATCCGCCAATCCACACTTGGCCAGGTGGATAGAAGCCACAGCTCCGTCATAATGACAAGGCCCTGAATCCCAGCAGTGGGAATATTAAGTGGGATGTTTATAAGAGAGAAGTAATATGTGGAATGGACTAGGACATTTTACGGAGTAATGTTGGCGTTCGCGTTGGCAGCGACACTCCCTCGTGCACTTAGATCTGCGTGTTTTTATCAACTTGCAATTTATATTATAGCCAAGTGTAGGAACTATGAAGTAATACGACCAGACATTTAATTCGCTACATTTTATACTTAAAAAAATACAACATACGTACCAGAAGAGAGTTGAACAATTATTAAAGAACTCTACACTTTATATATATGTGTGCAGTTTGTTTATTTTATAGAAATACCCAATAAGAAAAGCACTATAAGCAACCAATACCCTTAGGCAATCTCTACCAATCAATTAAGAAAGAAAAGATCTGCAGCGGAAATAAGATATTTCTTAACAAACTATCTTATCAGGAATGAAAAAAGTAAAATGTAATTGTACAAATTAACATATGGTTTTAATTGATACAAACAAAAGTTTTTAACATTCACATGTATTTATTAATTTCATTTCTTGCCTTAAAATCTTTGTGGGACACCTAAAATTTGGTTCCAAAGGGCTTAATGTTATGATGAATCTAAACTCTTAAACTAAACGTTCATTTACCAGAGACGTTGTTAAGATAAATTTAAGCGAAGTGCGAATTAAAGGACGAAAAACAGATATAATTTAGGTCCTTGATTAATTCTGGTATTTGAGATGAAAGGTGTATTTTAAGATGTTTTTTGAAGTTTTCTAAGAACAATTTATTTCGAACTTAACATTCAAGCTGGATTGCGGGAAAAGCCAATGAAAAGTATACGCCGCTGAAAGAAACAAATCTGATCATCTTGAAATTTGAGTCCTATTCATCTTAAAGTCTGTGCGAAAAAAGAGCGTTTATTTAAAATCCTTTAGTGGCTAATTAACTTTCCGGCAGCTAATTAATAGCTGACTTTAACATTTTGCTCTAACTAAAATAAAACTTTAACAAAAGTCAATTCTTTTTAACGATTCCACTAATTACTAGGTTTAAGATTTTTTTTACAGATCCTCATCTTTTTTAATTAAGTGCGGGTAATGGACGTGAGCGACTAACAAAATGTCGTACTTGGAATAAAATTAAAATGAAAACGTCTACGCTTTCAGTAAGTTAAATTGTTAGTTACTATCACGGTAATTACTTAATTAACACAAGTTAAATGTTTCAGGCATCGGCGGTATACCAAAGACGACGTACCGTGAATGATTTGGCTAGTTCAGAATTAAGCACCTTACTTAGTATAATTAGTTTACAGGTTTACTAGCATGTGTAAACATTTACTTGAATCTATTTGGTTTACAAAATCAAATGTCTTAATTTAATTCTTAAGTTCTATTAAAAACTAATAATCTAACTTTAGAAATAATACTAATACATTTTATTATTAAATAAAGAAAGACCGTGTAATACTGCGGGCCATGTTTTGACTTAAACGGTTATATCATACTGGGTTCGTGGACTTCAAGTCCACAGTCTAATTAATTTAATACTAAAACGTTCGCTAGTGTTTCTACTAGAAGTGTAAATATTCTGCGGCCGATTTCAACTTTTGTGTGTGTGTGTGTCTGGATTTTTGTATTATCTAGCGAAATTCCTCAGTGAAAAAGCTGATGTACCTCATGTAAAGTCTGCGTGATGTCAACATTTTAAGTCTTCTTAGAATATTTAAACAACATACTTCGTAAATAAATAATGGTTTATAACGAATACTTTGAAAGTCACGTTTTGATTTGGGAGTAAGTGATGTTGATGTTAGTTAGGTTTTAACAAATCAATATGTCTAGCTAACATCTGATTGCCACTTGTGGTAATAGTACTATACATATCAGTTGAGGTTTATTATAGTGTTGCTGTAGCTCAAAACTAATCAAATTAAGATAAGTTACTCTTTGAAAAAGTTAATTGTATCATATTACACTTTTCATTTATTTTATTGTACGGAAATCCCCGTACAATAAATACGTACAAAAAATCCCCAATACTGGGACGTACCAAGGAACCTCAAATAGATTGGGAAATGGGTAGGTAATGATGATTTATTGTACGGAAATCATTAGATGACGGGTAATGATAAGTATACCCAAGGTGAATTAAAATCTAGTAATAAGAAAAATTATTTTACAATTTTAGAGCTTAGTATGTCATTTATATAAAAAGATACTATCGTTAGCAAGATGACAGCAGCGGGCTCACATGTAACAAAAAGAAAGGGATCCATTTTGTTTGACAAATTTTTCTGCAGTCGCTGCCGCATTCGTTTCATTACTTAAACTTTTTGTGTCACTAGTTCATGTCAAACAAGTACATGTTTTTTTAAGATAGAAATAACTTTTATGTCAATTGTAACATAAAAAAACATTCGAGTAACATAGAATACTCTTTTGTACATTCTTAATATTGGCAAAATTAATAGCCAATTCGTTTGCTTAAGTTATGTCGATTCTGGATATTGTTAGAATATTTCATTGCAATGAACTTTTCGAAATGTTTAAAGAGTATTTGGCTAACGAAAAATGTTTTTTTTTTGTTAAAGAATGAATACTCTAGAGTTTAATTTTATATATGAATTGACAACCGCATAAACTCAATTAATATTAACCCAAACGAAACTTTTTTTAGTTACTTTGCTGCTTTAATTAACTAATAGTACTTTGTTTGACTTAAAAATAAATGTTAGTTTTGGTTAATATTTTATTCAATATTTAATTTATTTACTAGCCAAAGGTGTTGAAAAATGAGAGCAGGTCAACGTCAAATCGCTTCAGAGAACAAATCGGTGACCTGAATGTCTCCGACCTTATTTACACGTAGATACTTTTCATATTTTGCACTTCTAATAAATATGATTTTAATTTTTTTTTAATATTGAAATGTACATACAGGTTCATTAAAAATATATTTTATAAATGTTAACAAGGTTACGTTGTAACTAGGAACTAATGCGTTGTAAGAATAGTGTCCTTAATGATGATTATTTTGGAATAAATTGTATTAAAAAATAGTAAAAATTGCCAAGAGAAAATATAATAATATTTTAGCATTGCATATTTCACCTAAAATTTATTTCTCTAAAAGATATTTGTTTAAAATTCCATTAACAAAGTTAAGAACAGAGCCACTATCTGAAATCTTTTATAATATAGACATAACCTTGATAAGAAACCATTTCTATTCGTTTTAGTTTAACGTCGATTCATATTGCATTTACTTTAAAAAATGTACTCGCCCAACGCAAGTGTATATCTATTTAGCAATAATAAATTGAGATAGATAATGATAATAGAACTTTTAAGAATAAAACATATCCTACAGACGATGTCTTCTAAAACACTTCGCCCGTGTATAGTTAATACGTATTTACTCGGGTGAAATTGATATACGGCTATTAATAGAAATATAGAGATATCAAACAAAATATTCTAAATAAATTTATACCTCTTATAACATTAGTTTATATTCCTTTGAAAGTTTCCTTTGTTCTATTGCAAAGCACTTCCGTTTGGGAAATTATCCAAAACAAATAGACTAACATACGTAAGTGCGTATTATAAGAAATTATTCTTAGAGTAAAATATTGCTATTTTCATAAATATACCGTCTTATTTAAAATTTAAATATGAACGTTAATAGGACGCTATAGAATAATTTTATAAAAAAAGATTACGAATCAATCGGTCGTCGAGGTAAAAACTGGTGACAAACGACACGTCGTTAAGGACCCTCCATTCCTAGATCTCGCGTTGAGTAAAAGAAATTGCTCGATTAAAAGAGCTTTCGAAGCAATAAAGGCGATTTAAAGAGAAAAACTGGGAAAACTCGCCCATCGATTGGCACTTAACGTGGCTAT
Source organism: Parides photinus (assembly GCA_018247975.1). NCBI lineage: Eukaryota > Metazoa > Arthropoda > Insecta > Lepidoptera > Papilionidae > Parides > Parides photinus. The sequence continues at coordinate 6,602 of DWHU01001014.1, read as the reverse complement.
TTGCTATTGATTCGACTAATTAGGCTACATCGTAGAAGGTTCAAATTGGACCCACTTACTCTTCTGGCGTTGCGATCTTAGATTATACATGACCACCATATTACCACCTTATACACATAACGAATATTGTTTTTCTTACAATAAAACCAAAAGTATACAGTTATTGCAGTTATTTTTATATAGAGTTTTGGAGATATCAAATTATTATTATTTTATTTATAGGGTTAAGGACTAATTCTCTTTCTGGATATAATTCTCATTGCAGTTGTATGTTCATTTTGGTTATTTGTTACATTAAGGACAACGTTTAGACAAACTTGTGACGTATTAAACAAACTTTTAATAGAATTTCCTTAATTTATTAACATGTCGGTTTTGGGTGAACGCCAATATGCTACACAAATTTTGAGATCTAATTACCAGGCATAGAGCCAGAACAATGAAGCTTGCGAAGTACCGGCTGTCGAACGAGCTGAACTTCATAATTACGAAATACACGAGTTACTGTTTGTTATTACTATGTGAATCGCATGTATGATGTATGCCTTAAGTCTTAACAATATTTTAAAACAACTAAAGCTTAACGTGACGCAATTTATTATATGTTAGCTCACGCTTGTTCTTTATATAATACAATCTTAATTAACCCATGGAATCGAAGTTGGAGAAAGATGCTCGTTTAAAATGCTTTAGCTTTTATGTGTTATATTGGCATCCCAAAAACAGCAACGCTATTTTAACATGATATGAAATAATACCGATTTGATTGTGACAAAGCAAGTTATTGCACTACGATTTATTCTGTTTGCTTTGAAATTTTATTGAACGTTGGTTACCAGGATCAAACTTAATTTTTTTCAGTGGTTAAAATATTTTTTTTTGCATATTTGAGAAAGAGGAATTAATTTGGCTAATTAAATCATCAAGACAATTTTGACGAATTGCAGTTGATTTGTAGATTCTTTGCATACATTTCACGTTTCAATTAATATGTAATCAATAGACGTGAATACATATACTAAGATATTTAGACATATTGTAGTTTTAGAAGTAAGTATAATTTGCCATCAGACGTGCTCTTATATTTTCGAATAAAAAAAATGATCTCCGGGATTTGAAATACATTTTAGACTACTCGTTAAACCAAGTGGAAATGAGAAGTTTTCGAATAAAATGTTTTTCGTAGGCAGGATGCGATCGTTTCACGAGATTTACTTTTTTGCTACGTTACGAACGGAGTGCAAGTTTATTTTCATTAAACAGTGATACTATTTTTGCTTTAAATCAAAACATGTCCAGACATTCCGTAATATTCATCGACTTTATAATTTAATGTTTATTACAACTTTTATAGGCAATTGTCGGTTAAAATATAATTAAATATTTTCTACTAGCAAAGGCAAAGAAAAAAGCATGGAATGTTATTTTCTATTATATCATTGAAATCTCTTTAACGTTTAACGCACACTTAAACTTTACAAATAGATGTTCATTAATTATTACATACATGTTCAATTGGTTTGTAACGGACTTACTTAATAAAAATTTAAACTTTATTTACATAATAACACCTTATTTAACTTCAGCGTTTTCTTAAGGTACTACACGAAGTTTACTTATTTATTTCAGCTTAATACGTTGCTTAACCAGAGCAAGTCGTGTCTTTAGATTTGTATTATAACATGACAACTGAATTATATCACTTAACAACTAAAAATATTAACAGGAAGATATATCAAAGCGTAAAATTGAATGACGTTTCTGGGTATTTAGTACCAAGAGCGCGTTTTACATTCGATAAAAGTTTTTTTAATTTATTTTATTTATTTATTAAGGTTTGTTTTCAAAAATACATGTATTAGTTTCTACACATATACTCGAATAATCCGATATTTAAGTAACGGGCAAACTACACGTAGATTTAATTATAAAGAAAGAAAAAAATAAATATACATTATATTGTGTGTTTTGCATAGTTTCATTAAAAACCTTATGTTGTAATGTACACAAAAGTAACATTTAAAAATAAATCGATTTCCGATCGGAAAAGCAATAATGTAAAGGTTTTTAAATATAGTTGGATCGGTTGTAGATGACAGCATGTAAAAGAGTTAACGCCATTGAGTACTCACGTAGCGAGCAGCGGTTGGAAAGTTTTATTTGAAAACTTCCGCAGTTCAGCTGACGACTGTTTCCATTATTCCGGTTTAAATCACTCCACACCGCAAATCGTTTACACTGTAAGTGCTATATATTATATTATTGACATATATATTATCAAATGTTAGTAATAACACGACATCAAGTGTCGTATTAAATGACGAGAGAAAATATCATAGACATTTTTTTATGCGTTGCCAGTCTTAACATTTTGAAATAGGTTCGATTTTGAGAGGATCTTTTTTTATTAAAAATGTTTTTAGTATTTTAGAATTTTAGAAAACATGAATTATAAAATATGTTGTTGTAGTAAAAAATAAAAAAAGATGTCTCTGTTCCGTAAATTTTTGTTAAAGTGCTATATCTGCTTAATATCTTACACAATACAATAAGTTGTAGTAGTTGCGAAATTTCTCCAAAATATCCTTGTAGATATAAAAATTATCCTGACCATTTTTTGGTTCAATACTTTAGATACAGTAAACATATTTTCACGTTCACTATCGCATATGATTCATGAGTAACGCCATACGTAATAACCACACAATTATTATTTATCGCTTTCATCGTATAATATTTTTGATATAAGGTTCACTGTCAATATTTTATTTTCATAAATTCCTTGTCAAAAAATATTATTTTTTGACTAAATTCGCTGAGTCAATTAGTGGGAATACAATTAAATATAATTTAAAGTCGCAGAAAAGTCGATAGCGAATATACTCTTATGGATTTATAAATGTTAATGGCTAATATTATAAAGAAATTAATATAATAATCTTTTCTTTGTTTAATAATGAAAATGTACAAGCCTTAAAACTGCTGCTTTAATATTAATAACTAACATTACTTAAACCGTTTAGTGTTAACAATATCAATTAATTTTGGTGTTATCATTGTTGTAGAGCTAATATGTATGAATGTAGAAACGTTATAACCATATTAAATGTATTGTTAATCTCAATGCTAGTCAAATAATAGTATATTGATAGTTCAAAGGAGGCTTGAGTTGTATAAATTACATTACATTTAAGATCTCAGAATTCAATTATTATACATTTCTCTCAGACAATTGATTAATATTATAATATTTGCCTTTCGGGTCCTTAATTATAAATAAGTAGTGGAAGGGTTTTAATTAGTGGATACCCTGAGCAATGTTAAAAAAGGAGTATGTTATAAAGAACGATAAATTAGTGGACAATATGTTAAAAACAACATTTGATACCTAGCAATTAATCAAAAGAACAGGTCATAAATCTGTTGTCAAGTTTAACACTCCAATTAGATCATAATTAACAAAAAATGTTTCGAAATATTGTCGTTGGAAAGGAAGCCACATAAAACAGGTCAGCGCTCATATTTTACGATGAAGGAATATCAACCTATTCAATATCCCCGAGCTCCAACTTTACTTATTTCAGAAGGAAAATAAAAAGTTCTACAATAATATTTTTTCCTGAAAAGTTGTATTTTTTCATACTTTAAAAACATTTGAAAACTTCATCGCTGTTTGATTTCGGGTAACTGTTCACTAGTTACAATGATGATTGAATACTTCATGATGCATTTTATTCCTTAGTGGTATAAACATGCGTGGTGGTACCTTCATTGGTAGTATCTAGTTAAAGCGACCTGGGAAGTCTAAAATCAACTTCACGTGGCATTGGAATAGAACTATTGACTATGTTAAAAGACAAACTCTTAACCTGAGCATCATAAAGACGGATATCTAAAATAATTTAGATATGTTTTATTGCGATGAGGTAATTAGATTAACCGTTAGGCGGCACGAAGTTGACGGGTCAGCCAGTGTTAATATATAAAAGCAAGTTGTTTTCTAACCACTTTGCTGTAGCACTTATTTTGACTTTTAAAAAATGAGACCTTCATAAATTCTTGAGGATCTTCGTTTGTGCTGCACAGCACGCAACAAAAGGAGGCATGTAATTGGTCCGATTGTAAAGAAATATGGTAATAAAGTTCCATTCGTTAAAAAATGTGGATGTCATTACAACTGACGTAAAGGTGGTTTCTATTTGCTTTGTTTTAAGGTCGTTTTCTGATTACTGGTTCCTCATTCTTCGTCGTTGAAGACAAAAGTTTTCCTTTTTCTATTTTTCATAGTATTCCCATTACGAACAAGCCATTGGCTTACAAAGGCACGTTGTTTTGCTTTGTCTGCACTTTTTTCAAGATTTTTTGCTAACTGCAATAAGAGCTACAGACTTAGAAGAAAAGTCTGACGATCCGTGTTTAATTTAAAATGACAAATATTACGTAGTATTTCTAGATTAAACATTTTTAATTATTTCTCTTTCTGTGTTTATTGGTACTACAAAACGTAGATATAGATTAAGATTTATAAAATTATGGAAATAATGACTAAATTTATTTGATAGGTTATGTTCAAAAACAGTTAAAATTTTTATGTTGAACTTTAACTATGTGTTTAATCATTAAGGTATTTAACAATCTTAATGAAGAAAGGCTTAAATTAATCAAAGCAAATGAAGAGATGCAGCGATAACCCATAATTTGGAAGCTTTCCTTTTCCGTAATTTGGAGATAGCAATCGTGTTGTAGATAAGAGTTTCCGCCCCGGCTTGATTTACTACATTTGTCCTTTAAGTTGAAACGGCGAAGTTTTTGCTCCCGAAGTACATATGAACGGTTTATCTTGAACTAAACTTGCGGATTATGTACGTATCTTGCTATGCGCTGGTATTAGATGTGATTTTTTTGGAAATTTCATTCCTGCTGACATGAAAATATGAAAAATATTAAAAGCATGATCTAGATAAGTACTGAATGAAATCATAAATTCAAAACGAGTATCTAATTTCTATATAGTTGAATACTTTTGTTTTACATTCGTATGATATTCAACGTTAACCCTTACCACAGAAATGTTCAAGAAACCGTTTAATTTTGTAACAAATATTATGCACTGTGAAGTATCAATTAAAAAATCTAAGTAAATAATATAATAGTTGAAATATAAAGCTTATTTCTCGAAATTAGTAAATAAATTTATATGAAACGTGTTACTAAATTGTTTCAAATTTAATTATCTCTTACAGATTTATGTTTGGAGTTTGTCGGAAAGATAGAAACTTGGAATAACTTAAACTAACCTCGAATGTACTAAGTTATTGAGATTCATATTGAAAGGAAGAAATTCTTATGAATAGATATACGAATTGCAACATTGTTTTTACAATTGATGTCAGAATATACGAAAACTATGATAGTTATTTAATTAGTAAATTGTTGAACATGTTTATAGTCCTTTAAAGTTGTATTGTAAAGACTATAGTTACTTTCGTAGTGTGATATGAATACATTGGTTTGTATTGTATATCCCATTTAATATCATAATTTACGCATACTATTTGTATGCAAATTATCCTATTAAAATCGTAATATTTCATCAAATGCTGCCTATAGGTGCATGCTTTTGTGGTCTAGATTTATTAATTTTGGACGTTTTACAGCAGTTTTTGATATATAATCTGATTAAACAAAGTAAAGGAAGCTACATTATAAATGCTAGCAACGTAACCTATATTTTATTAACAAGGTCTTTGTTTTAAATATTAAGACAATCTTACTAAGTATAATACTATTTAATATTTTATAGTTATACAACTTTTGAGGTAAACGTTTTATATTGTACATAAATTTTTGTGAAAAAGCCTAGTTTTGTTTAGTCCAAATATTTAAGTAAAATTGATTGAACGTTTGTTCGTTTTTATCGACAGCGTCGGTAATATTTTTCAAAGAATATTTAATGCAATATTAGTTTATGAATACAAAATTATTAAAAGCTTTTACAATATTAAGATCTCTATAATATTATAACTAACTAGTAGATATAACTGAATGCGGTTTCAGATGATGTAAAGATCTAGAATTGTCCGTAGCAACTTGAAGTCTGAAACACGCCAATACAATTTGTAAGTCCCGTCAGGTGCAAAATCTTTCCAAGTACGGAGCGAACAAGACAGTAAATCTGGCTAAATTAAATTTATACAACTTTTTCTTCTTTCTGTTCAGAACTTTGTTACCGGTGTTATGTTTTAGTTCGTTAAATTACTTCTTTTCTAAGTATTATTTCCCTGTACATTCAACTTGTAATTAACTTTACAATTGTGTCTGCAGTTATTTTTAATGAAAAGATTGGGGTAAAGAGGTCATATTATGTCTCAAACGATTAGCATGATTTCCTTGTTTATTATGGTTAGTTGTACCACATTTTTATGGCTGGGCGTATCTTTGACCATCAGTTGACCATCAGTTAACTATCAATCTACCATCTTGCTCGTTTCGTCGCTTCGTTGTTAGTTTAAGAATTAGTATTATTTGCGAAGCTAATAAACTTAGAAACTCCGAGATACATAACTTTCTTTCGTGCTATATACGTACTTCTTTCATTATAA
>DWHU01001013.1:0-14371 GCA_018247975.1 Parides photinus | reverse complement strand
TCTCAAATGTTGTTAGCTGAAAAGCATTATTTTATCGTTAACTACTCAAAACCTGCAAAAAATGGTCTAAACTGACAGTTTTGCCTATTTTTTTATCTCTTAAATTTTAGTGTTTTGTTGCCGATATCCCAACTATAAATTTAACAATGTATAAAGCTTGAAACACTTAATAAGATCGCGTTTAAAAGTAATTTTTGTCAAAATCGCGCTTACCCTGTTTGAACTCTGAGGTTTATATATTTTATTTATTTAATTTTTGGATACGTTTTAAGAAAAGACAAAGGAAACGATTGATATAGTTGTAAACTCTTTATATTTTGGGGCCAAAGCAATAGAATTGAAACTATAAATTTAAATTTGTTAACTTTTCGAAGTCGTACTTAGTGTATTAATGTTTGGATATTCGTACAGTAATTGTTTGTGATGTGATATGTCACCAACATGTTGAACTTGGTACAGTAAATTAGTTATAATTGTTCGAATATTTCAGTGAATGTTTCGTGTGACGTGTGACGAGTGTCGAAGTACAATGTGATAGGTTGTACAACAATGTTAATGGTAGAATGTTTTTATTTTTGTCATTATTAAGTACTAGGTGTTCCACAAGAATTTTTAGGTGGATACATAATGGTACGCCCGATATTTTGCATTAGCGTGACCATTATTTGAAATTAAAGTTTTTAACGAACCCGTTTTCGTTAATCGAGTGGAAAACGGACAGACAATAGAAATGCGTATCTAAACTTTGAATAGATGGAAGAAGAATAAGTAAGAAGTAGAAAAAAGCTAAATTAGAGCCAGAATTCTTAGAGTTGAGTCTAAAGTTAAGTTGAACCATCTTTGTAACGAAAAAAATTTATTAGAAATGGTTTACCACTTGTTTATTTCGTTATGTAGTCACTTTTTTAATAAACTTGGAGTAATCGAAGAAAAAAATGTTATGTGCTATCTTTGGGGGATAGCGCAAAGAACTTACTATTATTGCCATTAATATTGTTACAAAAAGATGTGCTTTCTATGTATGTAAAAGATAGCCTAAAGATATTCATTTGAGACATTGTTAATATACTTTTATATATTTTCTTTATTATTACAGCCTTAACACACTTTTAAAATGTGTGTATAATGATGTATGTGTAATCACTTTGTTTAATATTTTATACGTTTTGTATATTTTAATACACTGTATTACATGAACAATGTATATTTATATATATCGAGAGTTCAGATGGCGTCTTCATTTGCAATGTTTCATTATGATGTCGTGTGATATTACAATACAATGTTAGGGTATAGTTTATGTTCCAACAACATACGTACTCGTACACACGGTGATTGTTTACATATGTGTAAAATGTTATGTACTATTATATAATAATTCTTTTGATTTTTTCAACGTGTCAATTGTCATGATTATTTACAAATAAAAAATAAACAATTTTTATTCTATCAATGAAAGTTTTTCGTATGATTCTAAGTAAACTATCAGATTACAGGACATTTTATTTGAATACCAACTGATAATATTCTAGAAACACATAACTATTGTGTTACAGGAGTGTTGTCTGTACTTATATTTTAAGTGATTTTCATCACCCTTTTTTTACAAACGTAGTTGAATATGTCAAAATGTCTTAGCTTAATAGGGTTTCAAGTAAATTTAAACAATTGATAGAAGTCAACAACAATAATTTATTTCTTCACACATAGACATTTGAACCAAAACAATTAGAAGCTAGCACAGCACTTTAAAATTGGAAATTTACCGATTTAAACATCTATTTCTTAACATGCAGGTAGACAGGTTACGAACTCACTACCTTCATATGCAATACTATAAATATTACTTAAGAGCTATCAATGTATTATAACAAGAAGAAATATACAATAGTTATTCCTAATTAAAACAAATATTCAAACGACAGCCACTTTACTAAACGATGAAAAGTTAAATCTTATAAAGATAATGTCATGGCCAATATTAACAATTAATATAATATTGGCATATCACAAAGATTTTTCCCCCGCTTTGATTTGAAACATAAAAAATTACTTTTATGATAGAAACAATATGTTTTAAAGTATATACCAAATTACATAAAAATTATTACTATTTTATACAAATTTAATATTTAATAAAAATAGCAATAATTAATATATAAAAAAAACGGAAATACTTTCTTAGCACTGGATTGTCGGAGCGAGGCAGTTTAAGTCTAGTAGACATGATTACTCTTAATTAAGAAAGTATAAATATTTTTTATTTAATAGAAATCAGTTGCTTTATTATAGAGCCATGGATGTTCTTTTCTTCCTCTAAACATCCCTCCTAATGTTCCCATTAATGGAATAGTGGGATAACGTTTTAAGGGAAGTCTCGGCCATTTATGTCTGCGATGATAAAATACAGGCTCCTTAAAGCTAACTTACTTTGGATCAATAAATATCCGATAATCTAGTGTTAGCGTGTAAACGTTGTGATATAAGCAAACGGCTCTGTAAGCAGCAGACAGTAATACATTATACATATACATAAAGCTGCCGACCTCGCGAATGAAGCCGCACGGAGGTAGAAACGTAATTGAGATTACACGAGAAACATTTACACCTGTATCTTGCCTGAATGTCTTTACTGAAACTGGGAACACTTTTAGGCTTTCCTAATAATATGAAAAACTGTTTTGTAACTGAATTTTTATTTATTACATCAGCGAACAGTACGCCAAAGGGCGACGTCATATGAATTTTATCAATTGGTTTTAGACAGTTAGCCTTATAACTGATCGCAATGTACTTTAGATTTAATATGAAAATCTATATTGAAAGATATTTTGCCGACACGATTGTGATTTCAAATATATTTATCACAGGTTAAGATGTTCATGCGGTTTATTTTATGGAGTATCATATGAAAAATGTTTCAGATAAAATTAAATCATTATAAAAATTAAACATTATATACAAGAACCCTATATTGGTAACAAAATAAAATTATTCAGCAAAGTGTGCGGTTTTCAAGGATATCATAATTTATTGAAGTATTCATACTTACGTATTATTAAAACATTTTCGTTCGCGTTTTGACGTAAATCGTAAGTAATACTATGAATCACACGTAAACAAATCCTGGTATCTTTAGATTTTATGGTTTATATTAAGACCAGAATAGGATGACTAAAGGCACGAGGAAAGTTTATTTTACGTGCTTCTGGATTGCGCTCTGTTTTGATTTCAACCTCGATACATTACTTCAAGGTATATTTAAAAGGAAATTTTCATGTAATACAGAGAAAATAATTATGACGCTTCTACAGTTTCTTTTTAAATGGTTCAACCGTTAACCTAATTAACAACTGACACTTTTTGAAATGTAAACAGTTGAAAAATAAATTAAATGCCGAAGTCTTAACTTTAGGATAAGAATAAACGAAAGTAGATTTTAAATGCCACGTGGTATGTAAATCTATGCTACATGTAAACATTATGTAAGGCTTCGCTTTAACCTGGCGTAACTCAAACTATTATTGATCTTTAACGTGTAAACGATTTTGTACCAGTAAAATGTAAACATAGAACTGCTTGCGACGTAAGCACAGTACAATGATATATTAACTGTTTCATAAAGTACATTTCTTTTAACACTTGATATAAATTTTAAATGACGTTCAGTAACAATGAACTCATGTATTATGAAACATACTTCACCCACTCTGGACCTTTTAATAAGGCAATCGAAACACAACTATATGACGACGGATGATTTACAATATGATGAATGAAATGGATGAGGATCTCCGCGTGACAAAACAAGCGGAACGACTCTTATATAATCTCATCAGCCACGGAGATCTGCAACTAACTAAAAAGTAATTCTTAGTCGACACATTATTGTAAATGACGTTTCTATTATCTACTGATAATTTCTAAAATATAATTTTCGGCAGTCTTGCGATAGGTATTTAAAATAAATTTAAGCCAATAAAAGAGTCGCAAATGTGTCCACATTATTACACCATATTCAAGACTACTTGTTCAGGAATATTATAGTCGCACTACATGAACTTTGCATAATTTATCACCCCTGTCTACCTTTCTCTATATGTACTTTAGTAGATCCTTTTAATTACACCAATCGTCTATACACACATCAAAAAAAAAAAACAAAATTGTAAGTGTAATAACATCTCTGTCGGATTTATGGAACTAATTAAAATTCTTCATATTTTATGTCAAAACAGTTTGTTCAAAACAAAAATATCGACAAAAAGCATTACGCAATGTACAATAATATTACCTACTCCTTTACTAGGAAACAGTCAACTTACTTCAGTTCTATAAGCATAAAGACATGAGTTTAAAACATAATCACAATTTTTGTGTCAATATATAAAATAATATGATGATTAGATAATAATACTTACCTAGTCAGGATGATTAATTTATTACATTAATTTTGTTGTGATAGTTTCGAATCATTGGGAGATAATTTTTTTTATTACAATAAAAATATCAATAATGAAAGATATTTAAACCAATGTTTCATATGTATAAATAGCTCTTATAAAATTAAATAACTAATCAAATAACTGGTACCTATCATACAAACGAGTATTAAATGTACAGTCCATATATATTCAAGATTTTTAAGTTGCGATCATCATGATTCTAAGGATTGTAATCATTTAGGATCACTAAAACTATATTAGTCTATTCTTTATAACTTTTTTAAATATTGTAACTTCGTAACAAATTTTTCAGTTAGTTTTCTTTTGTCTTGTATAAACATGTATTAATTATAGTAGATAAAACTTATTTTAATCGTTAGTTTTTTTTTATATTACTTAAGCTTGTGCATAATTACACGCACACACAATACCATTTCACACTAAATGGAGATGTAGTGTAAATGGTAAAATGCTTAGTTTAGAAGAAGAGTTCTGTTTACCATGATTCATTGGATAATTGGAGATGTTTAAAACAAATACACTTTTAAAAGCGAATTGAAGCATACCTAAATCACATTAAATTTATACTCAATTAAAACAAATCTTCATTACAAAATTTTAAGATATTTGTTTTTAAAAAAAAAAAAAAACTTCAACGTATTTTCAGTTCACGTTACTATTATTGAAACGATTTTTTTATTAGAATTAGTCAATTATTTTACGTCTATGCGTTTATACTTTTACATTAATATATACTTCATCATTCAATAAAATAATTATACTTCTAATTATTTTATCGAATGCTTAGCGTAAGTAGAAAATTTAAAAATATTGAGTGATCTCTAAATTTTAATAGACGTGTACATCATACATGTTTGTATGTATGGTTACCAGTACTATAAAAATTCTACGTTCTTAAGCTTTATAAAGCGTTTAGTCGCAGGAGATCTTATCCTGGTAAGTTTTATGATAGTTAAATTAGAGACATAAAAGTTAGATCTTTATGTATTACGTAACTTACAAAGTCTAATTTTAAAATCTCGTTAAGAGATTCCTTGTTCATCCAATACATAACAATAAACACCTACTATACAAACGATTTCATTAATACTAGCTGAGGCAGAAATAACAAGATTTAATACATTTTAGGTACAAAGTGACTTTGAACTATAGAAATATATATTTCATAAACATTAAGAACATGTTTGTATAATCTACTGACCATACCATTTGTCATGGTATCTTAATAACGTGTAGGACCTGATTAAATACCGTCAAAAAAGCGTGACCAAGCAATATAAAAGCGCTAAGAAAACATTGAGTCTCAATTGAAAAAAGTTTAAAGTATTTTTCTTAAATGATATCAAAATATAGATTATCTAATACATTTCAAAAACTTGAAAATAGTTCCGAATCAAAAATAATACGTATGATATTAACGCCGGTTACGTGGAGCAGAAGAACTAGTAACAGGTGCCAAAAGGCGTCGGGGCACCAGCAAGCGTGCGTTGCCCCTCGCTGCCCTTATCGCGCCGGGCTGCTTCAGGTCTGCTAAATGCGACGCGTAGCCATCGCTTAAAGTGGTCGCCATATTAGCATATTTTTTACTGATACGACCAATGGCATACACTTGCTTCTGAGTAAGTCCGCAATTATGGTAAACACTGATATCTTTTCCCGATCCGTATGCCGCGTAAAGAATAATACCGTGGTCATTGATGAGGCTGTTTAAATGTGCTGCCTTATGTCCTAATGGGTCCGTTGAAAATCCATCAGAAAAAAACACCAATCCATGTGGGAAATTATGTTCAGCTAACCAAGACACTACTTTTCTCTGCTGCATATCAGGCCGGCCGGTAATGTACAGAATTAAATATCCAAGATCCTGCCAAAACCTCACAACATCGACGGCCCCCGCTCTTACTTTGGGATCACGCCCTGTAACGGAAACGCTGGCCGTAAAGGATCCGTCAATACTAAACACAACGCACTCTGTCTGCGGTGGAACTACTGCTAAATGAAAGTTGCAACAAGTGTGATCACCTCTGACAACAACTCTCACCGGATATATGCCACAACCAACACTTTGTTTTTCTGTTAAAGTGTAAGTAATTCGGCCATTTTTATCAGTTACGACAGTTGATAAAAGTGTCCATTCTCCAGCAGGTGGATCCTTCATCATGTGAATGTCTACTTTTTCTCCTGTCAACGTTATCATATCCAATGGCCCGTACATAAAACGTGCTGAAAAAACTTGCAGACAGCCTTCTTTCACGATAACGTCGTTAGCTCTGTGATTAGCTGCGACATTTTTTAGTTTAACGGATGTGCGCTTTCGCATCCATTTTTCTCTTTCTTGACCCGGTTTAAACATCGTGCAATCTTTATCTTCAGCTTGTCCATAGAAGGCTAAATCAAAATGACCAACTTGTCTTAAAATAAAAGCAATAACATCTGAACTCTCCCAATAGCTAGCATGGAATAAATGAGGTAAAGCATTTGTGGGAAAGTTTGCTAATCCTTCTGGACAGTATAAAGCATAGTCTAGCCTTTTGGCGCCCCACCATTTTTGTTGCAAAGCGTTCATTGTAATTAAAGGTATGTTGTCCACTAAGCCACTAACAGTACTCTGAACTGAAGCCTCAGAAAGTCGCCGCAGTATTGGTGTCGGAGGCATATGTAAATGATCTCCAAATAGTTGGGGATGACTTTGTATCAATTCCATTAAATGGTAAGGTTGGCCGTTACCAAGTGGGTATTTAGCGTAGCGAGCAACATTTATTGGTGGAAGATTTGAAAATCTGGCGGATAACAGCGGTTCCAGTCTCGATGCCACAGGATCCGTAGGATGAAATAAATTATATACTTGCTGTGCAGGTGGCTTCATAATATCTCTTGATTTGTCATCCGCAATTCTTCTAGAAGCCAATATTAGCGAAAGTGGACTACCAAAAGTAAAAAAGTCAGAGACTTCAAATTCTAACTTTGATTGATTGTCACTTGTAGATGAAGATCGCCTCCGTGGAGTTGGAGCTTGCAAATGAGATTTGTTTAAATAGTTTTCAGAAGGTTCGTTAGGAATACTAATTTCTGTATTTAAAATACTATTTTCGCTATCATGACGTGATTGATATTGTACTGTACGACATAGAGCATCATAGGCCAGAACAGAACCCATGCTGTCGCCTACTATACAAACTTGGCCATTAAATCCTTGCCCATCATCAGATTTAATAAATTCATTAAAAACTGTGTTGGCTGAAACAATGGTTTTCGTAACGCAATCAATATATTCGGGAGAACTTGTCGCTATTAATGGAATAGCACCAATAGGTATAAGATCATTTGTTAATGAAGGTGTTTCCATTGTTGAAGGAGAGCAATCAAAACTATATGGGCTTAACGTAGATAGAACTCCTAGTGCTTCAGTACAAATAGAAGGGCAGGACACAAGTTTTATTGCGATATGGCCTACTAAAGTTGGGTAATGCTGCCGCATTACCGATTCGAAAGCTCCTTTAAATGTCGTTACATCAGATTTTTTTGCAGTCATATCAATATTTGCGTCGAGAATGCTACCTGCATGGAAAACAAGTATTAACACTGTAGTTGGACATGAACTGTGAACAGGTGTTTCAGGACAACCATCAATGCTTTGATGACTTTGAAGTGTAATAACACGCCTTGACCCTCGTTCTGAAGTAACTCTCTTTAAGAATGAGGGATTAAAAATACTATCTTCATTACTTTGATCAACCTGTGTAGGAGATATATCGATTTCTGCTTCATCAAGAGAACACATAGACGACCACTTGTTGAAAGATGATTCACAATCGTAAAATTCATCTTCAGATCCTGTTTCTGTTTCAGACTCTCTCACAAGAGTCTCCATTCGCCAATTTGCCACTTGTGCTTGCAAGCTCTTTATAGATCCAGAAGATGATGATCTGAAATTGCTTTTTATTGAGCTCTTCTGTTCTGAAGGTGGGGTGCTTTCTGGAGTTATATGTTTTGTAATTCTGTTTTCAACATTTGTCTTTTTAATTGTTAGAGGAGTTGCTAAATCCTCATTTTTTTCTAAGCTACTCATAGTGGCTGCAAGAGATTTTGAGTGTTCTTCTGATACATCTTGCTCCTCACTTGCTTCTCCTGCCATTTTCTTTTGTAAAGCTAACTGTGTTTGTCTCTCTATTTCTCTGATGTCTTCCATAGTGAGTCCATGCCATTCATCTTGCCAAGCCCATGCTTGACGGTGTGCTCTAAGCATAGTTTTTCTTAATGCAACATCATGAATAAATTTTTCTAATTTTGTTTGCATTCCCCAATACCTAAATTCAACTCTGCAAAGTTTATATGCACACATCAGCGATTTACCGTTTGACAAAGGTTGGGGTTTTCCTTGTACTTCTCTCCAATAATCTTCTAACCAAGTGTCAGATAAGGGACCCCTATTACATTTTTGTGACACAAATAGTTTTGGATCTTCTTCCTTTATGTAATCAGCACCATAAAGCTGATCTTTAACAACATCAATAATATCAACAATTCTATTTTTCAAGTCACTGCCAGATAACTTAAATACATTGTCCTGGTGGCCATTATCAGCAAAGTAATAAGTCTCAATTTCTAATGAAAATTTTTCTACAAAAGGACATGTATACCTTGTCTTTGTGTAAGGATAAGCATTCCAGGCCTCCTCAGAAACTGTCAAAGCTGACTTTGGAAGTAAACTTTTAAACCAACCTGGTAAATGGCTCCCAACATGATAGATTTTCTGTGTGTACTGACCTTTTCCACCTGGTCCATCTTCATAAGGTTCATTTACAATTATTTCTACACCACTGCCTTCTCCAGAACTTTCTTCTCTGCTTTTTTTTGCAATCATATACAACTGTGCAATGCGATACTCTTCCACTGTAAGTGGTAAAGGTATCCTATATTCCTTGATAAGCATTTTGTTTGAATTCAATCTCCACTATTGAATAACTCTACTTAACAGAATCTAAAACAAAGGTAAAAGTAATTAGAAACAATAATTTAACAATAAATCTTGCCTAATACATTATTTGTTTAGTAATCATCATCATCATCATCATCATCAGCCTGGAAACATCCATTGCTGAACATAGGCCTGCATTTAGTAATAAATAGAGAATTTTCTCTTACATTCTAAGTAGATGTAACCTTTATACATTTATAAAATTATAAAATATACCACATAGGAAGATTATTATTTTTTATGAAATATTTTCTTCATATATATGATAATTATTAGTGTCTCTATTGAAAGGGCTGACTTAATAGAAATCGCCACAGTTACTTAATTTTTATGACAGAAAAAAAAATTACATTACTTATATGAATAGAATACACAAACGAAAGTATTTATTTAAGTAATTACAAATATTTAATAAAGAAACCAAATAAGTCAATTATAAGCGCCATGAAAATATGAAATTATAAGTATAAACGTAAAAATAATACTGTGATTTTATTGCATATTATATGAAAACGTGCTCGTATTAAAACAGTATTAAAATTATTAAAATACGCGAAGAGATTGCAAAAACATAAATATATCGTGAAGCGTTTTACCTGAAAAGCCATTATGAGCGGGTGAAAAACATTTTGAAGAATCCAATAGTCTAGACACACCTTAGCCCTGCACTAGGGAATATTTATTTTTTAAAAACTAACATTACCGATGAACTTTGACATTAACGAAGTCACAATTCAGTAATGACTTATGTTCATTCCTTTCCGGTTTATGCAATACGAAACACAAAAATTACACAAATTTTTAAAAATCTATTATTGTTTAGTATATAACTTAATTAAAATGACTAATTTATTACAAAATAATAATAAAATATCAAGTAAGACTTGTAATCTTCTTAAAATATAATCGTGTAGCACAAAACATTAAGAGTTTCATTTTAGCGTACATTGGAACGGCTATGAAACAGTACAGTTGTGCTTTATTCATAGTTCTTACTAAAAGAGAAGCGCAACATTTATTGTAATACAAAGTGATGTGTAAATTTTATTTACAACAATATTACATTATTTATTTTAATTTAAAATATAAAAAATAGTGATTTTTCAAGAGCAACAATTTTAGAATTTAAATTTTATTTAAGTGTTTAAGTTTCATAGAATTTAATTAAACTTTTGGTTCGTCGTATTTAAAATGTTTCGTATGCAATATTTTTTCGTAATCGTATGTATATTAATTACACATTATAAGATTTAGAAACAGCGTATTATTAGGTGATTGATATTTTTTAATACTTGTATTTTATTTTTTTTACCCACCCATAAGGTATGTTACATAGTTTAACTGCGAGTTATGCACAAAACCGCTTTAAATAAAGTTTTAGTAATTTAATACAAGAAGATATTTTAAATGCGTTATATTTAAATTACCATATTTTATCCAGTGCTATGAATGTGAGATTGCAAAAGATGGACATAGGAAAATCGATAACAGTCGTCGTTAAATTAAAGCACCTCTGTGAGCTAAGCAACACGTAGCATTTGTATAGATATACATATAATGTTATAACATGTAGTCCCTTTTATCCATTGCATTGCTGAAATGATTACTTTTTACACTACTTAAGGTTTTTCAAACTTATAGAGATAAATGGTATTTATAATAAAATTTCATCTAATAAATAACTAATAATTTTTTGTTGCGAAAAAAAATGCATTGAATTTACAACTCAATCCTCGTACTTAAATTATATTACATACGCTGTGTCGGCTATGAGAACATCGTCATCTGAATTTACAGAGGATCATATATGCTTTGATTTCCCTGATTAAAAAAAATATAAATCTCTTTTACTAAGTCATTGCTTTCGTTGAATTTATTGTTTCCCTGACAATGCGAATATTTCATAATTTTATCTTTCTTATCATATAAATTGTAACTCTATAACTTGGCGATGAAGAAAATATCGTTTCATCTGCCTATTTTGAAAAATGTTTTAGGGTACAAGAGAAAGAGTAATTTAATACTCTGTTGTCTTAAACGCGAATAATGAAACTTCGGATGATTTTTTTATGATCTCTTTAGGTTTGTTGGCTTTAGTTAACTATCATTACTAATGAGTTACTACGTGTGATGCTTTGGAAGTTTGTCTACCACTTTAGTTTTCTTACAGAAGACCAAGGCAGTTTTACAATTTCAAAATTTTAGCCGCACTTTAATGTTTATTGCCGCGGCACATCAGGCGTGCGCTCGCAACACCCACTTTGAAAACTTAACAATTAGTTTACTACCTAAGTTATTTAGTCCTTAACGCCGTATCTAACAAACGCAGACATTTTTTTTTATATTTTGTTTAATATAATATCCAGGACCTGATGGTAGCCCGCCCATTTCAAGATAACTTAACAATAATATAACTTAAGATGATACCCTTAAATTCACCTCTTAACATTTTTATACCTGCTAGTGCCTGGAACAGTTGTGTTTGTCAATGGTTCAAGTCAGAGAGAGAAACTGCGGTAGTACTCAGGCGATCTTCAATAAGAGACGTATCACCAGCAATGTTAGTAATAAAATAAAATTAAAAAGAGTAAGAAAGTATAAATTTATTATATATTTATAATACATTTCTAACAATGGTATTACTTATTGTAAAATATACATTTATGTAATGTAAATACAATATAATAATATTTTTGTGCAATTTATTATATACTTCATAAACATGATATTTATCTGGTCTTGTATACCATGATTATTTCTAATAAACATTTTATGATTTTTACGAAGATGTATAAAATAAATTAAAAATGTAACAAATAGTTAAAAAAAATAAAGCCATGTCAGGAAGATTTGTAAGGCGTTTGTACAAGCTATAACATATCAAAGTACTGACAGGTTCAATCCCCATTAGCTTTATCTTCTGGTGGAAGAAAAGATTCTACAGAAACAACTGTAGACGCATATCCAAGCTGGAGAGAACTAATAGGGCTTTTGGATTCTTGGTAGAAGAAACCACAAGTCGACAGTTTATTGAATCGTAGTTTGATAATACACACAAAGTATGTTTGACACAAAAAATCTGCTATGCTTTCTTAGCTTCCTAGACTAGCTCCTACTCAGTCATCTTTTAAATTGTTAGCAGTATGTATGTTCCAGTTGATGATGATGACACAAAAGTTTTTAATTACCCAGACATTATTTTTGTAATGTCAATAAATGATTTATTTAACGCCTGTATAAACTGTGAACTGTTATTATGACGCATATAGCTTGTTACAGCTGCACCCAGCTTATCAGGAAATGCAGAGTACCTGAAAAGTTTATGGAATATCAGATAAAACTTGATCTAACTTTCATGCACATGTTATTAACTCATAATGTGTGTTGAAACTGGAATTAGAGTTACAATTAAGAAAATAAAAAAATAATAATTTTAATTTGCAAACAGCCGTGCCACCATCCAAACATTATTTGTGACCTTAGAAACGAATCAGATAATTGAGCATAACAAAGCAAACAATTACATTAAGGGGCCTGTAATATAATTTAAATTAATATTTTCTTACGCAATTCCAAAACCTTCTTTGGTTGTTGGGCCAAAACAACCCGCCATTACACTATGTGCTGATAGTGTACTAGTGCTAAGTATAAACTTGTTAAGGAGCTTATACTCGTATGAGTCGTAAAAGGATGGTCGAGGCAAATTTTTCTCTTCAGCTAATTTCATTAAACCAAATAGATGGCGATCGAACCCTTGTCCCATGGCAGCCTCTTTTACTAGTTGAGTGTGATACTTTGAACACTCTTGCATAATCGAACGTAACTCATCGTTTGTGGACTTATTCAAATGCAGCAAATCACAAAATAACTGAAAAAGAGTATTGTCACTATTATAATATTGTAGTAAGTTAATATCTTAGTAACATGGAAAATTGTTAATTCGGTGGTAATTACTTTTTACTTTTCACTTTTATTAAAAGTAAAAAAATGCATAGTCATTTACTCTATTATATAGATTTATGAAAAAATTAGACATTTTGGTGGTAACAATTTTTTTCTGTCAGAGCGGTCCTGCACCTGGTGGATTGGTATGATGTGATTGTTTATTCTGGTGATTAGATGTGTATCCACGAAAATTTCAATCTTTAATTAGTGCGAGTGACTTCCAAATATCCATAAGAATAGGATAATGCCTCTGCACTGCCTAACCATGTCAATGGGGAAATCGTAATTATCTTCAGCACAGTTGCTGCGATAAACACGAAACCACCTCGTACTTATCATCTACTCTCGTGGCTTACTTAGCGGATACCAACAACCTTCAAAGATCATGGACTAAATAAATCGAATCGCCCTATATAACAGGCATGGCTTACCCTGGCTACTGGAGAACACTTTCTTCACAGATTTCCTGGGACACTCTTAACTTAAACTTACTGTGTTATTGTTTATTTATGTTTTAGTGTAATCTAAATATTAAATACAACTCATGATAGTGTTTTACCTTTGTCCGCTCAGTACATGGCCGCATAGTTTCTGTCCTCCCGTGTTTAAATGCTGACGTGCTGCAGGATTCATATGTGCCCACATATTTACCGTAAAGCAAATGGTAAGCCGCCTACCGAACAATAACACATAAAGAAACATATTAAAATCAGTTCTTAGATTTAAAAGAAAATACAGATAATAACTAATAAAAATTAATAAAAGTTTTTGACAAGTTGTAAAAAGTTTAGGGAAAGTGGGTGAATAAAAAAAAATACGTTAACATTAAAATGTTTTTGTTAAGTATTATTATGTAACTGAATGTAATGAAGCATACGAAGGCGTTGTCGAATTTCTGCGTTTGTTAACTCATAATTCATACAAAAAATCTATTATTGTTTAAATTAAATAAAAACTCAGACTTTATAACAAGAAAATTATT
>DWHU01001012.1:0-14373 GCA_018247975.1 Parides photinus | reverse complement strand
AAGAAAGTCCTTGCAGAAATGCTAAAAAGCGTGAACAGTTAAAGATTTGTATAAAATAAGTTTTGTACATTTTATTTCCGTGTCGTATTTGTTAGCTACCCACCAGGAAAGTTAAGATGTTCTAAATTTATCGGAACAAACCGACAAACACTACGTGTACGTGCTTTGAGCAAAGGTTAAATTTTGTTTAGACGGTTCTTAATTTTTATAGACAAGCAATAAAGAAAAAGAGATTTAGTTAGTTTTATGTAGGAGGCAAAGAAATAAATTTTAAAAATAGGTTATACAGACGAAATAGTTGTGACAGATTATTTTGAAAAAAATATTAAAATTTATTTATTTAAAAAATAATAGTTCAAGTATAATGTTTTATTTATAAAGAGTCGTGTCTCCAAAACAAATTTAAATGAAAAAGTTTTATTTGATTCGCTATAAAATATCGTACTATAAAACTTGAAATTAAACAATGCAGTGTCTTATTTAAATGACTAATACATATTAATGTTATTATTTCAGATGGTTTTATGACTTGTTTACCAGTCCACATTATGTTTATGGTCCAAATAAAAACCCGCTTCTTGTAGACGTTTGCTTTTTTTAGTGAAACGTGGATTAATTATGCAATATATCATTTAAAGTAATTAATTAATCTCGCCTTTACGTGTTAGTTAACAAAAATACATATAATTACGCTTTTAATAATAAAAATATTAGTTCGTACTTACCTTTCGCATCAACTAAACATGGAATAAAAGCAATTAGAGCCATATTTACAATACACAAAAATGAATCACTCTTCATATTTTTTAAATAATAATCTATCTTATATTCGATAAAAAGTTTAAATGTACTTAATACTTTATCACGTAACACTGTTTATTCGATGTGCAAGTTTCGGGCTTTTACGTTGAATTCGCAGCGCTAACTGGCTCAACAAAATAAACTTTGTGGGGAAAGTGGAGTCCGTTAAGGCGCATGCCCAGTGTCTCTCAATAACGAAATGTAAATGTATCAATTGTTTCTGTTTTGTCTCCAAAATAAAATAAAATATGTAATTGTTATTTACGTAATTTAATCAAATGAATTAAGGAATACAACATTAACTTTGTAAAGTTTCATAGACACGAGAAAATATTATACCACACAATCAACTTATTTATCTATATATATAAAAATTTATGTTTGTCTGCATGTCATCGATGAACTCAAACACTACTGGACCGATTATTATGAAAATTAGTATAATACATGTATTTTTCCCCACGAAGTTTTGTATAACATGCTCGTTAATGCCACTCGCCACCAGGTGGCGCTGCAGAGCAGCAACTTCTGCCCCGTTCAACCGATTGTCATGAAAATCAGTATGACCAGGTATTTTACACAGAGGAAACGAATATGGCTTGTTGAATATTTGTGTACTGATTTTTCTTTAAAATAATTGTTCTTAAATTTATTTTAGTTTTTGGCGTACCAACGCGCGCCGGGTACAGCTAGTTTAAAATAAAACAAACTTTCAATTATTTGGTTTAATAGAAGCATACAGTTGACAATAAACTGTTATATTTACATCATTTAAATATTTATTACGTCAAATATCGAATTATTATAAAAACACTCATTGGTTATATTTCTAATATTCTGTTCATGTAAGTTTTAAGATATAAATGTGTTAAACATAGTAATTTTCAATGCTTTTGAATCTCACAAAATAAACAAAATTTGCCAGTCATTCATTGAGTCGTCCACAATAGAATTCAACAGAGAAAAAAATTAGTGACAAAATCCAGCCGAAGATCAAAAACCCAATAGTACCAGCGAAATATGTAACATTCATAGGTTGATATTGATTGTTATATGATCCACTTTGAAACGAATCTCCTTGCTGGTTATAGACCCGGTCGAGGAAACCACTTTCGATGCAATTGCTTAAAATGCGACTTACCGGCTTTGCCAAAGGCGAAAATTTTGCAAAGTAAATAACAGAAGGACTGTTAACGATCTTCTCTGGTATTATTTGCAATTGATGTGAACCATTAAATTGTCTCAGATATTCAACAATAACTTCTTTATTAAAGGCCAAAACGAAATTTGATCTGTCTTGTGCCATCTCTTCGAGAACATCGAAGCTGTTCGAGAAATTTAAAGATATCCAATCATCATATATTTCACTGTCTTCAGAATAGTATGCTTTCAACGATTCAACTCCACCGAATGGATATTTATCTTGCAAAACGTCGTTAATACTTGTAAGTTTTTTGTCATACACCGAATGTTTTAACGTGTCTTTAAGAGCAGCAAGGTAGCAGGACCTTAATATAAAACTGAACCAAATCCATATGTACACAACGGCTATAAAATTCCTCTTGGACGGCATTCTTAATATTGGCATCCCCAAGAAAAGTATCCAGGAATAAAAAAATAAGTTAGCTTTGAATGGTCCTGCGTTTATAGTTTTTGAGATATTCACCCAGACCCTGGTTTTTGTAAATGCATTAAATAAAATAATTATTAAAAACATCAATATCAATACAAGTCTGGAATAAAATTTTAAGGGCCGCAAAAGTTTTTCCCAAGCTGGCTTTAATAATGGTAATTTTGCGGACCACACTATGTCCATCGTGTTATATGTTAAAGAAATCTGAAAATTTCCATAAATATCTGACGTCAGAGGAATTGAACACATCGAAGCATGAGCACGTCTATTATAAATATCTCCGAGCGAGCCGGTCCAGTTGTAACTGTCGTAACTACCCCATTCGGGACCTTCGGCTGGTGTTACAATCACTAACGTCGCATTTAATATGTCTGTTAAAAGAGTCAACACTTCACCGTCGCTTCCGTTTGGATTTTCAGTTAAATTGTTCAAAAGCATAAACGGAGGTTGTTCAAATGTAGATACTGTTAGTGGACACTTGTAAAAATTTGTTAATTGTTCCCGAAATATTGATTTAAAACAGGTATCGTTGTCAGAGTTACAATCAATATTTATTTCGTATGGCTCATCGTTTGTGCATTTCTCGGGTTGCATGAAGCGATATGAATAAACTCGGGGATTGTTTTCACCGTCTGCTTTTAAAACTACAACATTAGGAATGTCAATGCTAGACAAAGTTTGAAATATTTCCTTCTCATCGCATTCTTCGTTACCTGTCGTAGCACAAATTATCACAAACTTTCCACCTCTGTCGTATATTGATTCAATGAGCCATTTTAAAGTTTCAGATATTTCAGAAGAATGTTCGCCAAATAGAACAAACTGTGATAGAGGTACTCTACGAGCCGGTAAATATTTTCCCTTTTTTAAAATTACGGATTGATTGTACTTGCCCAAAAAAGCATCAATGACGAACAACGTCTGAATGTTAAAAACAACTAGTGTTACGAATCTCCATTCGAAATTATAATATCCAATTTTAGCAGCAATTTCGCCGAGTTTAGTAAAAATTGGAGGCACATATTCGAATGCAATCCCAGTGTAATTGGTCAATACATTGTTAGACATTTCTACTTATCAAGAATACTCACAAATAAGTGCAAAAATCTAAAGTGAAATACAGTTAATACTAATGTGTGAATGTCGTGTCGCTACACTTTTGCATCATTATTTATTTATCATTTTATATTACAAATGCAATACGTCGTTACTTGCTAATGAAACTAAAAATTTCACTAACAGAAATTGTAAGTAAAGTACCCATATGTTTGTTAAAAATAGAATATGGAATCTTTCTGAATAGATATAGCATTGTCTTTATTTCTATATGTTCATTTGCGTTTTGCTGATTAAAATAACAGATACAGTTTGTCTTCTAAAAGTTACATCAGGTTTTCATGGGGATTGTCATATAATTTTTGGGTGGAAGGTGGTTGCGGTTTATCAATAGCTCAGTTTGAAAATGATTAATCAACTTTATTGTTTTAACTAAAAGAAAATAATTACGATATTGTCATTTTACATTTACAGGATTTGTATTTAATGTAATAGTTTGAAATAATTACCTAAAAGTAATCAGTAGTTTTATGGCGCTACAACAGAAATCGTGAAACGTTGTATTAATTTTGAATTTGTACAAGCCAAGACAGCATAAGTAGTATATTGTATATTAAAGAAATCAATATTTTTCATTAGCGATGTGGATATCATAATTTATATTAAAGAAATAACAAAGTTATTAACATTTCGTGCAGATTTGCTTACAATTGCGTGATCGTCCTAAATACAATTCTAATATAAATAAAATTAGTGAAAGGATCCATCCGCTAAAAAGAATAGCATAACAACCTGTATAATGTACAAGGTTAATAGCCTTTTTTATTCTAGCAGGCCTCTTGGTGTATCTCGACTTGGTATAGTTTTTATATAATTTGGATGTAAAGCCAGCTTCAATTAGTTGTGTTAAAATTGCATTTATCGATGCAACCAGAGGAGAAAATTTTTTGAAGAATATTACTGTTGGACTGTTTATGATATTTTGTGGCAACGTATGTAACTCCAAGCTATTGTTTTTTTGAAACACTTTGGACGTTTCAGAATTCATACCGATAACAAACTTTCGTCCCCGCGATACGTTAATCATCATAGAAAAGATTTCATTACTCTCCAAGTTGATCCAGCGATTGTAAATTGTTGGCTCGTGTATATAATAATCTTTAAGAGCTGGTCCACCCCCGATTTCATAATTTGCCGCGATAGCATCTTCTATTTTCTGCAAGTCTGAATAGTATACATTCGTTTTAAGTGCTTTTATTAAAAACACCGTATAAAATGTACGAATTAAGAAGCAATACCAAATCCAAAATAAAATAGCATACAAAAAGGCTGAATTGTCAGAAAGCTTGGTCGACGGCAAACCCATAAATATTTCCCATGAATAGAACACGAGACTGCGTCGAGGTCGCTGCATGTTCATGTCGCGGAATAAAGAGTTCCAACAGGTACTTTTCATTAAAAAATGTAGTAGTACAACTAGTAGAAATGAAAGCAATATGGCTATTCGAACTTCAGTTTCAAATGGACGCAATAACTTCAGTGAGGGTGACTCTAAATCTGAAGGATGGGTGATCCATACTACACTGACCGTGTTATAGTCCATGGACATTTGAAAAGTGGTGAATCTGCTGAGTGTGATACTGGCTGATGTCATAGAAAAGTTTGCTAGATCATAATACACGTCTGCAAGAGATCCAGACCAGGTTCCATTTTCTTCTAATTTACCCCATCCAAAGCCACGACTCGGAGTCATTAATACAAGGCTCGCATTAAGCTTTTCTACTATTAGACGAAGTAAATCACCATCAGCGCCCCAAGGCACGCCGTCTGTTATTTTCATATAAGGAGTTTGCGTAAACGTCGATACAATTATAGGACACGACTGTAAACTTCTTAATTTTAACGGAAACATTTCTAAACACACTTCATTATTAACATAGTCGCAAGACGTCAACTGTAGTTTTACTGGTAAAACTTTGTGACAGTCATAGTTTTTATTAAAATAAGTATAAGCGTTTGTTTCATCTGATGTTGTTCCAGTCTTTAGATATACCACATTTATAATTTTGTAACTCCACAGCATTTTAACGACCTTTGTTTCATCACAGTTTTGTACAGAAGAGCAGGTAATGATAAATTTACCAGTGTTATCAAATTGATTTTTATTCATCCATTCCAACATGAGAGCCAAGTTTGAGATATCTGTACCAAAAAGAACATACTGTTTGGTGAACTCTGCAAAACGTGGAACGAAGTGACCGGAACCAATGATTAAACTTTTCGCGTAGGTTTTGGCGAAAAGATCAATACCAAATAAAACACTACTATTATAGAATACAAAAGTAACAAATCGCCATTCGAAATTATTTAATGCAATAAATGCAGCACTCGTTGCAATTTTTTCCACAGCTGAATCATTTGATGACCACTGTAATCCATTATCCGGAATATCATTTGTCGACATGTCGCCTCGTCAGTGTAGCGTCGAAACGATTGAATATTATGTACATCGTGTGCTAGTGCTTTATGACGAGAATCTAATCTTGGATTGAAATCAAAATGTAATGGTGCAAATGGATCTAACAATGAATCATAATTGCCTCGTAAAAATAAAACATTAATCATTGGTCTTCTTTGGAAATTTCGTCACGCAAGAATTAATAGCAGCTGTTTCTGTGCCAAAGCGCTTTTGCTTTGGAATACAGAGGTTTTAGTTATACCTTGAAGCAAGATATTGTCAGGTTGGCGGTAGTTTTTCATATTGTAAATTTTCTCTTCATAACATGTTGCCGTGTTCTTACTATCATGAGAGCCAGTTCTGTGCTGGCATGTTTTACCATTCACTGACATACTATCATCCAACATATAAAATACAGTTTTTTTTCCAAAATTAATAATATAAATTGCCACGTAATATAAAAAATGTGTTCTGTTTCCTCTTTGTAAGTTTTAACACAAAAAAACAAGAATTTCGTAAATCTGGAGGTTTGTAATATCATGGTTGCGTGATTTATGCTGCTGTTTTATCTAACCAATATCGGCACTTTTTATTAAAAAAATAGTAGCAAAAACACAAAAAATTCTTACGGTATCTGATTGGGAATCTCTGTGATGAACTTTTGTATTTTATTATCACTTTAAATACAATAAGTATTTTAAAATCGTTCTGGCGTGTTCCATCGGCTGATTTACGAGAAATAACCGAGCAAATAGAAAACAAGACCTGCTGTAATGTGACTACTACCTCACCTCACCAAATTTTCAAACCAAACTGCGGCAAGTTACGTGTAATTAAACATGTCGTGTCAGTATTAACTAAGAGGTTAAATTGAAAGGATTAAAAAAGTACACAGTTAGCTGAAAAAAATTATATTTTATGAGAAATTATAATTTACAATATTACATACAGGCATCCATCTTCAGTCGAAACTTAAGCTAAAATTCTCACAATCTCACGCAAAAGGTAAAGCAACGTTAGACTATAATAGGTTTTAGCATTATTTTGTATGTCCACCGTAAAAAAAACAGACAAGAATCACACCAGTACACGAAAATTCAGTCCATTCTTACGGAAGTAAACCACGGCGTACGCATCCGGCGAGCGGCGAACAGACGAACAGTCCCCGTATCTATATAGTGATTACCCACAACTTACTTTAAAATATTGAAAAAGAAAACTATAACATCAGTCTGTACAATTACTATTACATATAAAGGCATTTAAATATATTCCGCTTTGGCAAATAAGAGAGATAATCGATCGGTTAGTTTCCCCGTGCTCTGTGGTTGGCCGTTCGCCACTTCGCAGCCGACTGTCGTCGAGTGTGGTCAAGCGTGCGCCGAATTTCAAATCAACTATTATCGCTGTACAATTGCACAATAAGTTTTAAACGAAACACAGTTCTATGTACAGGGTGTACATAGATATTGCACGTCAATGGGTAACATCACTAGAAATATTCCAATATTGTGCGCTAAGTTTCAAATTCACAATATTTTGAGCATTTCAGACAGCTGTAATTAGAAAGCAAATAGTTTTGCTATTGACAGTGGTCAGTTGTTGCGGTAAACTTAATTCTCGAAATTCTGAAACGCTTAAATGGTAAATAGAAAATCAAGTCACGACGAAAAATAAGTTAATAAGATATAAGTTATTCTTCTTTAAAATAGAAACTTTGTTTCTTATTATACCATAAATTAATAACACCAAGCAACACACTAAATTAAGCATAGCATAATAAAAAAATCTCTAAAATATTGAAGGACGTGTATATTCCGTATTTGTGCTTCAGTTACTATGAGGTAAGATGCCAATAGCAAAACTGGCACTGTGCTGTCGGCTCAATCCACTCAGCACATTTAGACCCAAATGTACAATATATTACATTTTGTGTTAAAAGCTTTCCGTGCAAAAAACATCAGTAACTGTTCTCACAATTCATATTCCATTTTTACTGGGTTCCTAGTAAAAAAAGTTCATATCAAATGCATCAAAAATGTCCTTACCACAACTAACATAGTAATCAACTATACTGATATAATGCTAGTTGAAAGTTATTTTCGTACAGATAATATTAGAAGGAAACAAAAATTACACCTGACAATTGCGTACACAAAGCCTACCTGTTAAAACGCAAAAACGTTTCGCGTTCATGTCAATTCGTTTAGAAAAAAACACTATTGTTAAATATAAACAGTTTAAATAATAACATACATATAACATATATCAAGTAACAAAATTACAATGTACAAAAGTAACGCAATCATTATTTAAATACAATAAACCTTTCAAGCTAACATAACGTACGGTAGAGAATACGAGCAACGCAGAGGCGGCCGGGGTCCGGATGTTAATACAACTGAAATTTAATGTTTACTGATCGGTACTTTCTTTAATTGCGATGGTTATCAGCAAGGAGTTACCTGATGGTAACCGATACGTTCAACCAAAAAAATGCGGTAAGAATGAATTTAAAATATTGCACCCTGAGATACTTGATTCCAAGTCTCTGTTTATCCCAGTAATTTTACTAGCTACAGTAATTCAAATCGTAATACAGTAATGTTTATGAAAACCATTTGACAGCAGAAATAGTAGCTACAGTAGTACTAGACGGACTCCAGCATCATAGGTCTACCACTAGTGAATAATTAATTAACTATTGTCGTTAGCGTTAAAGAATTTTTAGAAGATAGGATATACGAATAATTTGGGATGTCATTTTTAAGATTCTTATTATATTCCATGTATTTAAGTTATACCATTAGATAAGTTACTATAGACATACATTGGCCCCAAACAGAAGTATTGTTACCCATTTCAGCTCCCGGCCGTCTCCCCAGGCGTCGCAATTCTTAGGAGCAACAGCGACTGCCACTAAACATCTCATTAATTTAAATAAATACGTAATAGTAACACGGAAGCATCCCGATTGAAAAACCCGACAGTCCCCATCTCGACCCCACCAGGATGACGTGAAACACGCAAAGTTTATAGGACTAGTTTGTTCAAATCCATCCGTCTGGACATAAATGTATACTAAAATGTAGAAAGATATTATGGCAACAAACTTTACAAAAAATCCTAAAACAATGACTATAAGCGTCTTGTGGCGGGCCCAGGACCCACCACAACTTTTCAAAATGCACAATTTAATAATTCACCGATACAGACACATACTTAAATTGTGAATTACTTCATCATAAAAAAAACATGTCAAAAAACCTGACGCGTCGCGACGAGGTCCGTCCGGACCACGAACGGACGTCGTCTGACCGTGTGCAGGTACGTCGCGCCCGAGTCGGGCTAGTTGTGGGTTAAATGACTTACAAACTAACCTTACATTCTCATAAATCATTTTAAGATGAATAGGTTCGTCCATTCGATCTGTTTGTCAATTTACACTTTGTTGTGAAGTGATGATGGTTTACGTGTTATACACAATCACAGGTTCGTGTCGGCGGATCAGGCGACGTCGCTTACACGAGGTTGTACTCCTTCAGGTTGGACTGCAAGATTGTGTCCTTCACGGCGGCGAACACGAACCGAATGTTCTCAGTGTCTGGAATTAAATTAATGTAAATGTTATATCATCTGGATACAGAAAACTTCTGTATTTATAAAGACAACACTAATAGATCTCATCGCACTTTCCTTGTAACACAAGAATCACTTTCATTCAGTGGTCACCTACACGTTGAGTCTAGTTGATGGTAGAGTTTTTTCAGCTTCCTCTGATTAACTACCTCATAATATAAATCTACAGCTATAATAGCACTGCTGTTCCATCTGTCACCTTATGAGTTTGAGTATTCTAGACAAGTTTGCTTTACCATCTATCATTCACCGCCTCATCGCCACTAACACCACGAAGAAGTGAAATTAAATTTATTGTTGGTATTAAAGAATTAGTTAATTGAATACTAGAAAAGATGTACACAAATGCCGACGTATATCTAAATCCTTTCGTATTAAAGCTTTAGACTAAAACTCTAAGAAGGATTTCACCGCCAAATAATAAGAATTTATTTGTATATGACAGAGAATATTTCTCCTGAAATTACAACTTTTATTTTTTACCTGATAAATATAAATAATACTCTTTGAAGAGTTTAATTTCAATAGTTGATGATTAAAGTAAATAAAATCATTGCAGTGCACAGGTTGTTAGTATTGTTTGAGCTAATGTAGTTTTTTATTGTATTTATTTCGAATTCAATTATTTGTATTAAGTTTATGAAACATTGTCAATTTAAAAATCGTTGTATTTTTATTTGTGTACAAAAGTCAACGTATTAAAGAGCCAATAAATACCAAACATCCTTATACACGTGCATATTTGTTTTTGTTAAACCATCTTTCACATTTTCTTATAAAACAAATGGTTTTTTACAAGAAAAATAAATATTACGTACTCTATCGCCAGTATTTAATTATTTATGGCTAGAGCTTAAAAAGTTGTCGGTGTTCTAACGCAATAGTTATCGGAGAATAACTGTAGCATTTATTGACAATGCCTTTCGCCTAAAATAAATGCTATGTAATCAGAACAGTTTGGTTTTATTATTTTTATTTGCACTGTTTCATCTGATATTATTTATTACATTTACGATCAATTTCATTTTGTTATTCAAAGGCAGCTTCATTTTTAGCAACGCATAATATTTATTATACGAACATAATACGAAATTACAAAGACTTTCTTCTTTTTTATTTATACCTTGTTGTAGTTTATACTTTTAAAGATTTTTGTCGAAGAAAAGACCCGTGTAGTAGCCATTCATCTATCCGTCCATCCATCCGGTCTCTGTTTCATATCTTTGTCATGTTATTTTTACATTTATTTGTGACATCATTCAAATAGCAAAGAAAATCTATATTTTTTTTTATTAAAATGTAAGTGTGGGTTACGGGTTAAGATAGTTATTGTTTCTTCTTCTTTGTCCTTCCCATTTTCCCAGTTATTGTAATTGTTAATAATGAAGCGTCCACACCTCATATAAAATGATCATCCAAATTACAAATTCTTTTCCTGAATAGACAGAATATCTTCTAATGTTTCTGACTGTAATTTATTCAGAAAGTAGGAAAAGTAAGTTTTTTTGTGATAAACAATTATGATTTTGAAATCAAGAATTAACTATGATTTATTAATTTTTATTTAAAAAAAAGCGCTGTTGCCATTTGCTGAGTAATGCTACTTAACTTGTTAGTTTAATTACACAACGTATTTTGTTATTAACAACTTATTTAAGCTCATATAATTTATTAATCCTTACTTCAACCATATCCAAATATGAAAATAAAATAAGCGTATTCGACAAATTATATAAAAAAAAACTGAGTGAGTCATATGTTGTTTTGAGTAAATTATAAAAGTAGATTAACGCCAAATTAGCTTCCTTCGACGTGCAGTAACTAAGCACTTCTCTCGTAATACGGAAATCTCTATTAACTATTTTTGTAAATTTATTGCTATAATGGCTACAAACGAAGACAATCCTGCTTCGTTTTCAATTAGCCACCGTATGAGATCGAAATCAAGTGCTAACCCGTTGTACAAAGGTATGTAATGCAGTAGCACATCTGAATTAACCGGTTATAAAATAACCACAATCTCTTCATTTGCAAAGTAAATACAATAAATAATAATAAGCATATAGAATCATGAAGTAACTAACCTTCACCTAAACTAACCTTTTAAACAAAGTTAAATTAAAGTGGATTAACAAACATTTGAAGCAACACATAGGGGTAAATGAAACATGCAAAAACAACTACATAAATTTTATTGCCAAATTAACATTTATAAAAACAATATTAGGCTAAGTTAAACTCTTTTAAAGCCGACTGCATTATAGTATCTTTAACTGCACAGAACACTAACTTAATGTTTTCAGTATCTTTAAAAATATCCAAAGCAGCATGCAAAAATAAAAATAAATAGTAGATCTTGTAACACATGCAGTATTAATATTATAAGTAGTAAGACTTTAATACTATTCAAAAAGCGATATATGAATATATATATAATTCATGCATGTATATTTTTATTTGTGTATATGGTGAAACTATGGTCTTCTCTCTTTAACAGTCAGAGCAGTACATCCATTTTGTCTATAAAAAAAAATTGTATGTATATGTCCAGTTACATATAATTTTTTTAAGTCTTTCTTTGACAATGATTGTTGTACACCAGTAATGTACGGTAATAAATAGTCCAATGAATGTCATATTATTGATATAGATATATAATGACAAATATTAAAACTATTCAGTATTGAAATGAAACAGGCGGTACGTTAATACCTACCACCAGTACAAACAACTCTATACGTTATATATTTAAGAAAAAATTTAAGTTTGAAAATAAAAAAAAAAGTTTTTTTTTAATGTCGTGGAGAATAATGTAAGATAAAACTTAGATTAAACATATATTAATAAAAAAAATTGTTGCTTACACAAAAACCTAAATGAAATATGACTAATAAATATCTTTGGACAATTCACACAACACTGGCTAATCCCAAACTAAGCAGAGTATTGCTTGTGTTAAGGCTAGTAGACTATTTAAATATATATATTTTTGTAAATATACATATCATACATAGAAAACACCCAGACTCTGAATAAATATTGTCCGTGGCGGGAATCGAACCCACGACCTATTA
Organism: Parides photinus; assembly: GCA_018247975.1. Taxonomy (NCBI): domain Eukaryota; kingdom Metazoa; phylum Arthropoda; class Insecta; order Lepidoptera; family Papilionidae; genus Parides; species Parides photinus. The sequence continues at coordinate 1,712 of DWHU01001012.1, read as the reverse complement.
CTCAGTAGGCAAGTACACTACTAACTGAGACGATCGGTCGGTGATTGTATACGTAGTATAGTAAAGGCTGCAAATTTTTCATGCAAAACAATAAGTAACATAAAGCACACACAATTCTAGCAAAAACCTCAGTCAAAATTAAAAAAAAGCTTAGCAAATTCTAAATCTGTTATTGCAAAGGAAAATGTGTGTAAATTAATAAAAACAAAACATCACACAGCTACTGTTAGTAAACTATAAAAATATCAAATCACCTGTTATACTGAAGCGGCAATGTAAACTGATTTTCTAAAAAAAATCATACGTAAAAAGTAATAAAGAATTGTTTTATGAATATGACTATCTATCTTTCTTTGCTATGATTTACTTTTTTTAACAATTATATATTTTCTTTAAGAGAATAACAGCTCGAAATTAACGAAGACATTATTTATAGATACTAAGCTGTTTTAGAACTTTTGCTAGTTTTTTTTTATTTACGATGGGCTAACAATTTAATTTTGGATGGTGATTAGGTATGATTAAATCCGTGGATGGTGCAGCTTGTTCCCTCAAAATACTCTGGTTCTTCTATACTGAGAGCCGGAATACAGCAACGCCATAATGTCGGTAAATTTACAAGAGAGGTAGAAGTAATTATCTAGACGGGAACGAAAAAACCCTAGCACCGCCTAATGTAACCCAGAATCAAGACTTTTATCGTATTTCTAGTGCTTAAAGTACTCTCAAAGCGTTGAATTTTTTACCAATACCAACTAATGAACTAGTGGCGATAAACCATAAATCTGTTAATATCATAGAGAGGTATATATTTATTTTGACTATATCAAAGTGAAAGCAGCGAAGAAATGGCATTTAATTTTTAAATAGTCATTATCAAACTTTTTTCCTGTATTAAAATTAAACTATTGTTAGGTTAAAGTGTGCTGTTCTATTATTGAATATATTTAATCAATAAAATCGTAATTGAGTTGAAAGGTCATTCTATTCTGTCGCATGACGAGGTCGCATTCGCTACTGTTGATTTTCAAATACCAAGGGTTTGAGGAGAGGAGGACGTTTTGCCTAATGCCCCATTTATCATACCTAGGCTTGAGAGCCCTCTTCACAGCCTCGGCTAGAACCGTTATACCATTTAAGTTTAAATTTTGTTAGGAAAGTGGGACCTTAAGTCGCTTCAACGAGCGCTCCGTGGGGTGAGACTACGTGGCATTTGCCTCGTCTCCTCCTCACTTTAGTTCACAATATTACATAGTTATTTCCCTGGACAACCTTTATTACAAATATTTATAACTGCCATTAAACAGTGCCATGTTACTTTTCACTAAATAGACTGTACATATAGCCCGGTCAAAACAGTAAAAAAAAATCTACTTTGGCTATTATATCGTAGAGTAGAGACAAAGAACATAAGTCCCAAGTAATATTATAGAAAAAGTAAAAAAAATTGACAGCTGTCATGGACGTTAATCCTTCTATGAAAAACACAATGCAAACGTATTCTGAATTTTCTATAACCCGTACAAGCTCCTGACCCATCGGATCCAATGTCTAAACGTTTACAAAGATTTTTTATATTTTTTTTTGTCCTTCCCATTTTCCCAATTAATTTCTTGGGATTGGGGCAGTGTGTTAGTCTCCATCTGTACTAAACACACTGCCAGGGTTATTGGCAATGGTTTTTACAGCCGGCCGCCTGCCTGACGCTAACC
>DWHU01001011.1:0-14374 GCA_018247975.1 Parides photinus | reverse complement strand
CAGTGGGATGTAGCAGCAAGTGAAATCACTAGAGATACCGAGGATACAATAGGCGCATGCTGATGCTGCATAAACATCTTCACTAACGCTGTTATTAACAGACGTACCCTTAAATCTAGGTAAACGTTCAGCTCGTCCCGTCACACTGTCACACAAAAAATATAAAAATAATTCGGTAAGTTAAATTGAACGTATTTACTAACGGGAGTCAATTAAAAAAAAATGCCGGGAAGTGTGATATTGTATAGATAAAATATTAATTTCAAACAAAAATTTGTTGTAATCTGCAAGTTACACAAATTTTATTGGAGTTGCTCTCGTGAAAAATAGATCCCGTAAAATAAACCCCTCACAAATTATATTATTAAATTTGTCAACCATATTTTATAATGTTTACATGGCAACACTAAACAACACAAAAAAATTTCATAAATCGAATTTAAGCAAAAAAAGATAATGAATGTTTCTTCAGTATACTACTGTTACAAACAGGCTGTACCTAGTGATATTCTATTGTAGAATTTATTAGAGGAAAATAATTTTGCCCAAATAGTCCTTATTTTATAAACACTTTAGAGTCGTGATACCATAGCCACAAACTAAAATATGATAAATCTGCTTACATAAATTATGACAAATAGGAAATCCACATACAGTTATCACATGGAAATAAAAAAGCGAAAAAAAAAAACGTTTGTAATGACTACAACTATAACTATTAAAATTAAAAAAATACACGTCCATGACGACTTATAAAAGTCGATAGACAAATGTTACCGAAACAGTTAAAATATATTTGGTTTTGATTTATCAAATAATGATAAAATAATAAAATTTTGTGTAATCTTTAATAAAATCTGTACATAGTTCTGAAGACTTGAACAACCAAAACCCAACAATTACCAATTTCATTAAATTGCCTCTAGGAAAAATGTGATAGCAATGATGGTGAGCATCAAAAAAGTGGGGCATTTATTCCCTAGATGAGGTCGAAAATATTTTAACTCATAGACAAAAACCAGTAGACAATATTTACAAAGAAAAGTAATTTAACAATTTTAACAAGAAACGAAACATACAAAGAAATTTTTTTTCTTATATAGGAAAAATTCATCTTAGCAAATATTGAATATTGTTTAAATGAATTTATCACAGAGTCCACTTTAAATCTGTATTTGATTATCATTAATGTTCTTTTGTTGTCATGGTAAAATATTAGACATTAATCCTATAAACCTTGACATTACAAGTTTTTGTCCAAATCTATAAAAGTAATTGATATATAATAACCACACTTAGTATTAAACATTCTAGGAACTAAAGGGAGCTCAGTCGAACTTAATCCTCCAATTGCAAATATATTCCGCCCAACTTCACAACTCTTATGAGAGTTGAACATATAAATAAAAATTATATTTGAACCCCATCAAAATATTCCTTTAAAGTATCATATGCCATCAACGGAAAAATTAAATGTTCTTAAAATTCCCCATAGGAATTAACCAAAAACATTTCTAACAAATATACATATCAATCATGAATAAATTAATGATAACAGTATAAATAAAATAGCAAATCAACGGTAGCTACACTGTTTCTGTTGAAATAGTGCCTATTAGCAGTTTTATCTAGCCTAGCTATAAACTTGGTAAACAAGCCTGCTCAAATAGACATAAGACCTTATGTATGAGCTCGTACTGTTCAGAATTCTGCACCATGCCACCTCTGTTTAACCGCATATTGCAAACTATGCCCAGCACATCAACCTTCTGTTCGTTTGTAAGTTGTTTTATACCATTTAGAATGGCAATGAGGCAACCGGTTCTGCCTATACCAGCTGAACAGTGCACTATCGTAGGAGGCGACTTATTCTCGACAGATAAGCCAAGCGGAGAGGATACCTTAACAGTAACAGGACAAGGAACACTCTCTGCCTCTAGAGGAGGGAACACAAACTTGGAGTCAGGTTTTGGACTATCATTACAGTTACATTGCTCATCCTTCTCTTCATCACTTTCACTAAAATTATAACTTTGATCTTTTAAAATGTCTAAACTTAAGTTTAACAAAGCGTTCACATCTTTAGGGCACTTATGGTCCGCCCAATTGTGGAACCAATAGTGGTATACAGTTAATTCACTATCACTTTCGGCACTTTCAGATTTTAAAAGTATAACATTTAATTTTCGTATGGTATATCCAGCCTTTTTAACCATTCCAACGTTTTTGATAATAAAACAATTTTTCACAATTTCCGGTTCACTGAAAAAACTTGTCTCTGTTAACACTGGACTCGTTACCGTTAATTCCTCATTCAATTCTAGTGGGAAATATTTTTCGCACTTTTGACGATTATTCTCGATGAAGTTGGTAAGCATTACGATCTTCTGAATTGCTACATCCGACACTGTGGACTCTTCCTTTTGTCTTGTAAAGTCCTCAATATTCTGTTTGACCATCATCCAGAAATCGTATATAGTATTCTGGAGCGGACCTTGAGTCGCTATGTAGCTATTTTTAGTATACTCATGCCCCTGAAATTTTAAAAAAATATCTTAGTTAATTACTAATAGTAATGTTTTATAAATAAATGTAATTAAAACGCGTTTTTTTATTTGACTTTGTTTTTGAAATGCTTAAACAATGATAGCGTAATGAACAGCCATAATCTCATATAGAAATTGCCAGATTAACTGAAATTTCGGTATGCAAAAAATTAAAATATTTGTGGCGACTGATTCTCAAGCAAATAAATTCAAAACGGGCAAAAATCGTATTGCTACTGATCGCCAGGCCAGAAAACGTCTGTGTGATTCTTCTAACCTCGCCGTAGTTCTATCTGAGGACATTGGAAGAGCCATTGGCATTTGGACTGTTAGAAGTTGGCCTAAAAGCCTGCGAGGCCAGGATTAAATCTTGGCTTTCCGACAACAATAGAAGAAATCATATGGAATAAGTTCTAAGACACCAAAATAAAATTGGTCCAATAAGGTTTGGTCTGACGAATCTAATATATTCAATCAAATATAATCTCAGAAACTGAAAAACATTATTTTTCCATATCTATAGGTTTTTGGAATAGAATACCGCCGACGGCGAATACGTCAAAGAATACCGCCTCGTCTGCATGGTGCTGACCGATAAGCATGAAATCGGTGGAAATATTGAGATTTTAGACCTCGTTATCCCAGCCGTTTAACTAGCTACAACGATCTTCAAAAAGAAAAAAACACATTTGTACGTAATTGTTGAGCTGTTGAGGTATCTATAGAAACGGCCTCCATCAACAGAGACCTGCCACGAGTTTAAAATTATAGTAAATGTATTTTTTTTCCATATGTAATATAACAGTAACATATCATTGGAAATATAAGTTTAGAGGGATCACGTGTCATTTTAATAAATATTTTCACTCAAAAATATTTGCTAATTACTAGGTAAGACATATTCAACATTTTAAAATTAGTGTACTACAAAGTAAATATAAGTAGACTTACAAATAACTTGAAGTCAACATGTTAACTATTTTAGTATTTTGTTAACTCTCGTGAACCACGCGAAATATCTTTATTGATCTACGCAAACATATATTATAGAATTTATGTGCAAACATTAGCATACCTTAATGTAATTGGCATTGATGTATCCCTCACCAACAGTACCTGGATCAGCGCGTAATATAAACCTAGAATGTTCGTTTGGCAAAATAGTCTTGTATCTGTTCTTAAGGTGAGAACCGGAAACAATCGGTTTCTCTTGAAAATTTGTCGGCATGTCCCAAAACTCTTGATGTAAATTTCTTAATAACATCTTCTGGTACTCGGAGCACGGCTGGGTCGCAACTGGTTCGGGTATTACCATTTGCGGATTCTCCTTAGTGATGTCAGAGTCTACACGACCTGAACAGCAATGTTGGCCCTCGTTGATACCATGGCATTTGACTTTAGAGTACCCGTTCTGAAATACTTCATTAAGATCTTTTAGCTGTTGCCTCGATAATACGCTGGACGCATTTTGCAAATGCTGCATGTTCGCGAGATACAATCGGAAGTCTTCCGACGTACTTTGAGGGCTCAATGGTTTCGTGGTGATATTTTTAACGAAACCAGGCTGGAAACCGGTCTCATCTTGGCGACCGAAAGCATAAATTATTTCGTTTTCTTGATCGCCACAAACGTACGTTAAATTTTGTGAGTATTCCTCATCTGTCGTATAAGAAGACGACCACAAGTTGTCGTGTGACCCAAAACCAATACCTTTGTCTGTAGTCCGTAATTTTGTTCTATTTTTGTACGATTTAGGGATTAAATTTTCTGTGCTTAAAGATTTTCTATGTCGATCCCTATGTGGCAAATCTTTCAAATTGCTGTCAATAAGAGTCTCATCGATTTCTATGTCACGTGGTTCTTGTGGTTGAATATTCAGAGTGAGTGACGTGTTTGAACTTCGTCTTTCCAATATTCCTTTACGTGGCTCTGTCGTGGGATTATCAATACTATGGTTGCTGTTGTACCTGCTAAGGTTGCAAGTTGATCCGTTAAGATTATAGTTTGATACGCTTAGTCCTCGATTAGTTGATAATTGTGGATTTGAGGTATTGATATTGAGAGTTAAAGAAGTATTCGAACTTCTACGCTCCAGTAATCCTTTTTTCTGGCTAAGTTTCGCTTCCTTGTTCAAAGAAGTATTACTAGAGTGCCTGCTGAGGGCATTCGTTGCCAGAATATTTAACGTCAGACTGTTATTGGATCCACGCCTTTGCAAAAGACAATTTTTCGTCATTTCTCCGGTAAGATTTGAATTAGATGAGCATATAACACGAGTGGTTGGTGTTAAATGCTCAGCGTTCGCAAGAGAAGTGTTAGAATCTCTTCGATCGATCGACAGTTTTTTTTGCCGACTATCGGAATTTAAGTTAAAATTCGAAAGACTTGTTCGAACAGTAGCCAAATTGTGACAAGATGTACCTCCGCTGCTGATAGAACAATTTGAACTTTGCAAGCTGTGGGTGCTCAACATTAAACTTTGATTTGAATTTCTTCTATGAAGTTTTTTAACAACTTTTTCATCGCCTGTACTTGGTTCGAAATCATCTGAAGGCACTCCTTCTGGTAAAGTTTTTAAATTAGTACTTGACACGCTTAAATTCTGTTTATAATTAAGAAGATTAGAACCAAGCGTCTGTCCCGATTCTGGATACAGCCCAGGTCTAGTTTCTGTTGCATAGACGTTAATTTCAGGGTTAATATCAACGTAATCATTCGAATTTTCTTCAAATGAGCTCATTGTACGAGAACCGATCCGAGGAGGTGCAGCTTGGTATAACATAAGACTAGCGTGATTATCCCTTAGGAATATGCCACTATCTTGACCTTTCATATACAACCGCCTTTGCTCGGCATTAGATTGTAAAGAATTGTATCCCATCTTGCCACCTGATCCATCTTGTTTTATACTTTTCTGAGCAAGTATTCGTTTTAACTGTCGTTTAGGAGTATTGGGCACTGATATTGAATTTTGTGGCACTTCTAATATCTTTTTTTGTGGCAGGGTAAGATTAACAGATTCTGAGGAATCTAAGGAAGTTGCTTTAACTTTTAAAGTAGGTGTTTTCACTTTTTTCTCCTCTGCGTCAGTATATAGTTTCTCAAATTCTAGCAATTCTTTTTCCAAATCACTATCTCTCTTCGACAAATCTATAGTCAGATTTCTGAGGTTCTTCCCTTTACGTTTCGTTTGTGTCTCAGCAGGCACTGTAGACCCCTCTTCAGACGTGACTGTAATTTCAAACTCTTTTGGCGAAAATCTGGGCATATCTATAAATGACTGAGTATCAGAACTTTGCCTTAAGCATTTTCGTTGTACTATATCAGGCGACTTAGGCGCCTCCGGCTCTTCCGGGTTATTTTTTGGTTCAACATCAAATTTAAATGCTGGTCTTTCACTGGTGCTCGTTTTAGTATGCCTCTTCATATTTTCACATGACGTACTAGTTTCTTGATTCTTATAAGCTTCATTCATTTGATCTTTCATTTGTTTAGCAATTGGTAAACCCAAATTTTGTTCAATAATTTTTGCATTGTCGGAATCTAAAGATATTGATTTTAGTCTTTGCCGCCTTGCTTGTGCTGAACTTGATTCACAAGGCACTAACTCATGTGGTATATCGGTTTCTGTTTTATTCTCGATTTGAATTAAATCCATTTTGGCACAACAGTCAACTACATCAGTTGCTATAACTTCTACCTTAACATCAGTTAGTTTTTTATCTTCATTCTTTAATGTGCTGCTTTCTTTTATATTAGTGTCGCAACTATTATGTCGTTTATATTTTTTAACTTCTTTATCTGCTGGGGGTGTAAACCTTTCTCTCTCAATTGAATACCTTCCTCCATATCTTTTTGGTCGTGGTGAAGATCTTGCTGTACCTTCTTCTAAAGTCACTGGTTCAAAAGTGAAGTAGTTTTCTTTATTATAACTGTGAATTTTAGGACTGGGGCGAGCACTTAAAACTTTTGGAGAATTAGGTTTTTCGCTTAAACCATTAGCTCTGTTAAAATGATCGCCTAAAGCTCTCGGTGATTGCGGTACCTCAGCGTCACGAGGTGTTTCAGGAAAAAATTTTGGCGATCTTACACTGTCATAGTACACCGACTTTGGAGATGGTTCAGTGAAAAACGCCGGAGAAACCATTTCTGGTGGTGTAAAGAACCTAGGCGAGGTTACAGAATCCGCTAAAAATTTTTGTGAAAAATCGAATTTAGAAGTAGATTTTTCTTTAGCTGAACTGCACTCAACGACTCTTGGTGAATTCTGCATTTCGGCTCTTTCTTTTTCAATTCCATCATCATGTGGATTTTCAGTAACACTACACATATTAAGCCGCGTGCTGACTGATCGAAATCTTCTCAGATTACTAGGAGACATATCTGACGTAGTGTCTCCCGAATCACTCATCTTAGAAACCGATGAAATATCAAAACCAAATACTTCAGGATCTGACTCTCCACTAACAAATGGAGATTTTTCGTCTTTTTCTAAAGAAGGCGATCTTGTCGCACTATATTTTTTTGCTCTCGCTTCTCTGGCGAGATCTGCACCGAGATCAGTATTGACTAATTGTGCTAAAGGTCTCGGGATACAAGGATACTTGTATTCAAAGGGTCGTTTGTGTAACCAGTGTTCAGGTGGTGGAAGCCGCGGCACAGGCGGAGGAGGTGGTCGTGATTCTGAACTTGATGCTTCGTGTGCGATAGTGTTTTGGGTAAAGTTTTGGACAATAACGATTTGAGGGGGGTCAGATTGTTGTGCAAGTGGTGCGGTGTCTACAGAAGCCGGAACTACTCGATCTGGGGGAGCGCCTGCTAGTTCAGTGTGAGTACAACGAGGCTCAGACACTGTCACATGAGATACGCACGTTTTGCCACTGTTTACTATATGTACCTGTAGACATAAGAAATATTCGTTAAACATTATAATTAATGTAACTTTACTTGGAATTTATTAAAAATATTTTGATCATAAACTGTTTTAATATAAATTATGACTTTAAAATTAGCACATTACTTGGTTACCTAAAATATTGATAATTGATGGACAAATTAAGTTTTATAATATGGTCAGTATTGAGTGTATAATTCTCGATTATAAACATGATAAAATATCACTCTACATTACATGTATGTGGGCATAAATTAGTTTCTTTAAAGCATACTACAAAATCCCAAAAGTATTTGTGCTCATTTTTAAACGCTAAATACCTCTACAAGGAGTATTAAAATTAATTAGCAGACTATAGACAAAGTAACTTCCAAAACAAATTATGGAGGCAATTAAACCCACTTGTTGCACAAGTATAGCCTGAGGAGGCCAAGTGACGTTAAGCTGCTTGTGCCGCGGGCGACGGCAGCGCAGCGCGAGCAGCAGCAGCAGCGCGGCCGCCAACACGCCGCACCACCAGCCCGCTGCAGCGCCCCACATGCCCTGTGTGCCACCTCTGCGGCCACACTGCGCCTTACATCTAAATGTACAACATCTATACATTACACAATCTTAAACAAAAAATATTTTGATAAACAATAATTTAACAGCATACTAAAATTGAGAGTTTATTTGAAACAGAGAATACATGAAGCTGGGATGGATAGTTAGTAAAGAAGTCATAAGTGCTATATGCCATTAAGAGGTGCAAATTCAATCCTGACTAAGTATGAGCTACCTGAAAAAGAAAACCATGGGAAGAGACTAGCATATACCAAAAAAAACATCTTCTGTGGATATGTAATACCCTGCAACCTGCAATTGACCACTAGGGTGGACAAATTGCTTGACTCTGTCATTGTGGGAAAAAACCCCCGAGTTTCAGTAGGGGAAACATTAAGTAGGCTATGCGTTATAGAGAATATTAATTAGTATATCTGTCCCCTTTTTTTTTGTCATGTCATATTATGATAAAATACCAAAGTCTTAGTTAATAAATTAAAAACTTGTAAGATTAAAATAAAAAAAAACTAGCGGTGCCACTAAATACAATTTTTTTTTTCTTTATTTATATAGATAGATGTAATGATTAGATACATTTTAACACAATTCTTATTTAAAAAACAATTGTTGCAAATTTCCAATAATCATTAAGATCTTTTATTAAAGTATTTATTTGTTTTCCATTATAGATTTTCTCCGAATAATATTTGTCGTAATTTTGTATTAACAAATTTTGATTTTTGAAAAAAAAAAAAATATTCTAGCATTGTCCAGTTGCCAGTAATAACAATGTAAATATCTTACTTTATTTCATTATTTGTGTGGACGATCTAGCTTTAATTTTTATGTTTTAAATTCAATTTAATATACATTGACATATCACACAACTAGTGAATTTTATCAAAATATATAGTTTATCAATTAGTAATCACATATTGAACAAATTTACAATGATGAATAATAATAAATTTTAATCACGTTGGAGACCTTCAGAATTATAAGCAACATTTTTTTCGTTAGCAAGAAAAAGTACATCAATCAAATGTGATAAAATAAATGATAAACAGATATCAAATAAGGGTAACAGTTATGCTGTTCATGAAATACGAAACAGTGAAAGATTTGTAATGTGAACTACTTACTGTGTTATATAAAATGCCTGTAATGTTTGTATTTTTGGTGAACAGTTTAATCGAGTTGTACACTTGTCTTAGATATACTGTGTATGTTCTACCGACGTTAGTTGCGACAAATTATCTTATAGTAGTACACAATTTATTTAACATTGTCTTAATGACAGTAACACCAGCGTTCATTATATTATTTGTGATTAACTAACTTAAACCTTTGTTTGAAAAAGACATTAAAATTATGAACAAATAATAAATTTCATAAAATAAGTAACATACGTTTGGCGAACGGACATTGGGTCGTTATACAAATGTTATGCATAATTTTCAAAATAAACGTGAGTAATATAAACATGCGCGCAGGAAATATAAAGAAATACGTACGGTGCATGGAAATCAACAGTTTAATAGTCGCCCAGCATTACAGTTAACTGTAACCACTATGAATACACTTATATCCACTCAAAAACGAATACTTAAACACTACACAGCCACTGTATAATGGGTTTTTTCCTTCCTAAAGAATTAAGATTTTTTTTTATAGAAAATTTTCACTGCAAGGGTTTTGACGTTACGAGCGTCGGCCATTTTTCTTTTAGTAGGAACAACAACAAGGTGTTGCTAGATGACATAAGTTTCAAATAAGTTATTTCACGAAATATGAACTAGTAAATAGGGAACTTATAGTCAAACTTTAGGCATTACTTAATATTAATTTGCATTTATTTATAATATTTATTAGTATCATATGCAAATCAATATTAGGAAAAGAACGGATAGAACCAAACCCTAAAATATATTAAATACCAAAATTAACACAGTATGTTACCCCAAAAGCTGCTATTGTACTTGCTACTGATTGCCCGGGTGAACAGTTGTCCATTAAAGTTAAAGCAACCATTCATTTTCGTAATGCACATGCGCAGCATAGACTTCAATGAACTGGGCCACTGGGGCATCGACTGTCCCTGCTAGCTAGTCCTAGGTCACTTCGTATAACTACGTATATGTATGAGTATTTGTTATGAACTGGGTCAATCTATCAAACTGGCTTAGTTTTGCAAGCGTCTTATTTAACTTCCCGATTATATACATTATTTAATAAAAAAATTATTTTGCAATAAAGTAATATTCTATCGAAAACTATAATGTTATATAGCTTACTTAGCTTAATAACGGTTATGCTTTTCATACAGCACATGAAGGTCTGGTAATGGATAGCTGCAGACATAAAGCAACTTAAACTTAAGAGAATATGTGAACTCTCTATTTTGAAACAGTAATATTTTCATACTACTATTTTAAGAAACAGAAATAATTTTTATATTTATGATAATGTTCTCTTACATTTTTATTCAGCATAACTAAAAATGTATTTCCTGCAATTTGTTTTTTTTAGACATTTCTATTGATTTATTTATCGTAATACAAAATGAATGCAATGGACTTATCAAAGAATTTCTGAAGCACTTAACATTACACTACTATTGGGAAATAGTATAATTAGTCATCTGTAGTAAAATAGTTGTGTGGTATTTATTAATTTTATATGATTCGCCGTAAACGGTTGAGGCTGGTATTCGTCACACGCTATAAATATGCTAATGATGGTGATACAATAAAATGTATGTAAGCTATGAAAATATGCAGGTCGCGGCGATTTGTGGTTGTGACCGGAGACCCATGTGCAACGACTCTTTTTTCGACAAACACGGCCTCTAATACCGTTAGGGCATAGTTACACTACAAGTGGTGATCCGTTATATTCTCACAGATAACTGCAGCAACCAATATTTTTTTCATTGAATAGAAAACTTAAAACAAAGCTAAATGTTTTTCAACATTTCTTTTTCAGCTTTGTGTATGGTATCCTAAATTTTGAATTTAACACATTTAATACACGCGCAACTTTACCAGCTGTTAACGTCACATGAAAAGTACGCTTCTGCACGTAAACGTCATTCATAAGTACAATAGCGACCTAGAAACTGGATAACCTACTTTTGAGTACTGAATGACGTCATACCTTACTCAGGTAATGAGTGAATACATTAAAATCTGTACTTCACAAAGGTAAGTTGTTAAATAACGATTTAACACTTCATTTACTCATATGTTTAAATACTTGCTGGTAAAAAGGTATAGGAAATATATTGAAATTTAAAAAAAAAATATTTGTTTTTCTTCATTTAAAAAACCATTTTATTTATTTTGCATTACAACATATAAAATAATAAATTAAAAACATAAAAAAATTACATACTTTCGAATAAATCATAGTTTTTATATTAAGCTAGTGTATTTAGGTGTTTAATTATATTTTTTGGTATTTCTTATGTCAACTTGCACTTCAGCGGAAGGGTGCATGATGTGAAAAAGGAACCTAGGTGAGTTAAAGCCACTTAGCCATAACTTTGGTCAATGGCCGCAAAAGACCTATTTCTCTAAACATTATTCTTTCTTCACGATGTTTTACATCATTGGAAGCTGAATTAACTCAGCGTTTAACTTTTACACATCGTTAAAAAAATATTGGGAGGGGTCGTCAGGAGCAACGCCCGTTATCACTTAATTAAACGGTAAGAGTTTTCTTAATTATAACAAAAAAAATCTGCTTAAAAGCACCACTCAAAGGCGTGAATACTACGTAACACGTTCAAAATACATATATTACTATTGTACATCATCACTCTCTTATTAAATATGACAAGTTTTTATCTACATTTAATGAATTAAACTTGATCACATAATCTCTCATGTAAATAACCATAAAGTAAAGTCCGTATATTGTAACTAGTTATTTTTTAAAGAAGTTAACATTAAAATTATTCTTAACTATAATTAAAACTGTAGTTTGAAGAACGCCTGTTCTTTTAAAGAAATTCTATTTCTTTTCTATTTTTAGACGTTATTATATTAAGATATTGTATTTAAAAAACGGGTATGAGATGTCTGGGCGTATTGACCAAAGGGTCATCGATCCCCAACAACGCGTTAAACGTTAGGAACATAGCGGCTGCGGAGGCGAGGTGCCAAAGGTCGTGCGTGTCTAGCAGCTGCAGCGCCGTACACGCCGCGTTGTGCTGTCGAGACTGCGCAGGTGTTTCCTAAAGAGAAATACCATATTAATTCTTTAGCCTATAGACAATACCAAAAAATTATACCACAAACCAAATTAAAACAATCTAGACTCCTACAGATAGTTCTTCTAGTCTTACTACAGATTACTACAAACCAACACGACATGGAAACTATTGCAAATATTCCTTTCTCTTTCATTTCAAGAGGCGTCATAGTTAACCTTGATATGCACTAGAAATCTCAAGTGATCAAACAATATAAGACATAATCGAGAATACTCACCGACCATTTAGTGCGCGAGTCTAAGAAGAGAAGAAGCGCGAGCACCCAGGCAGCATGCGCAAGCGCAAGCTGCACCCACACGTACACCGGAATCGACTCTCGGTGCACAAGCTTCATAAGTACGTAACTCAGCATATATATAATTGCATTGCCCATTAAAATCGCAAGCAGATGTCTAGCGAAATCTTTGTTATGTTCATACATCCTGTAAAGATGGTAATATCAAATATAAACGTGAGAAAATTATTTTCCATTTTAATAAACGTTATCAAGGTAAGTTTTCCAAGATTTGGTGATCTAGTTACTTATCAATGGCATGGGCTCTCGACAATAACTTTACAAAATGAAAAAGATGGACTACGATCATCATTGCATTTACTTGTAGTAAGGTATGAATTAAAATTTACTGAACTCAGAAGTAATGATCCAATAGAACTGATGCAATGAGATTAAAAACTTCTTAAACATAAATTCCTCTCTTCGAAAGATCACAGTGGTCCGAGTACTATTTTCCTCTATCTGTATCTAAACTGGTATATCTATGTATTTTTCCCACGGAGAAAGTTTGTATAATATGCTCAGTAATGACATTCGCCACCAGGTGGCGCTGCTGAGTAGCAACTTCTGCCCCGTTCAACCGATTGTCATGAAAATCAGTATGACCATGAATTTTTACACAGAGGAAACGAATTAGACATGTTCATAGATGTAGCTCCTGTGTGTACTGATTTTTCTTTAAAATTAATATTTTTTTCTTAAATTAATTTTAGTTGTTAGCGTAACAACGCGCGCCGGGTACAGCTAGTTTTATAAAAGGTTATGTGGACAATTCGACTTTATCCTTGTGTAATAGCCCACTTAACTGCTTATATAAAAGTACACTAATAAAACCGAAAAACTGTTAAATAACCTGATTTGAACTGCATAAGGTCAATTTCTCAAAACACAAATTCCTCACCCGTAGACTGCCAGAGCCCAGTTGGCCAAGTTCGCGACGGCGAGTAGGGCCGCCCGTGCCGTGTACCGCGGCAAGAAGGCGCGGCGGCCGTGCGCGCGCAATGCGCACCAAGCGCGTCTCGGCAACGAGCACTCTTTACAATAAAAGATAAGGGTAGAAAAGAATTTTTAGCATTGATTACGACGTTGATTCATTTAACCATTAATTTTATTAAACTTTTAGATGACCTTTCCTGAACATCATAATTTTAAGCTATTAATATTCACTGCGAAATACAGACGTTTTCCTGGTGCCAAACGGACCGCCAGTTCGTACTCTCTGGATTATATTTACACACGTTTTTAACTCCCTACAATTTATTTATAAGCCCTGTCTTCATGAGTCTACCTACTCCTACTCCTCCGTGTTTTTATTTTTTATTCTTTATAGACTAGTGATTGGCTCCTGATGGTAAGTGGTGATGTAGTATTTGATATGACATGTGCACCGTCGACTGCGAACCTCCTTATCATGTTACTCACCATTCGTAAGCTGCCTTCCTCACCCGACCAAAGTTTTGTACAACAACGTGAGTACATTATAATTGATGTATATTCCATGCTATGATATATTTAGATATGCCGCCTTGTAGAATGAATGTACTTAAATACACTTGAAACATTTATAAAAATGGAGATTATTTTGATGTGAGGGGTATATTAAATACTTTCCGTCAATATTGCTTACAAGTAAAATAAATCTTACCAACTTTAATACGGCCGATGTAATATATTTTCATTGTCAACACGAAGCAGACTATAAGGTGCAAAATAGTAAAGAAAATCCAGAAGTAGACACTCGAGTAAGAGATGCCAAAATAACCTATAAAGGAAACAAAAATATTGTAAATTAATTAGATAATGTGGTATTCTCTCTTTTTTTCTTTTCAATTTAATTTCCT
>DWHU01001010.1:0-14376 GCA_018247975.1 Parides photinus | reverse complement strand
ATTTAGTTTATTTCAGCCTTTAGCTAAGGTGTTTTATGATCTCTAAAATAAGATAAGCGAGATAAGAGAATTAACTCGTTCACTTCTTTATTACAACACACGTCTTCAAACCACATATCTACGAAAGAAACCAACAGCAGATAAGAGTTTTTTTTCAGAATCACAAAAAGGTATTAACTACGGTAATAATTTTTTTTGCTGCCATATACATTGCATGCACATATACATGTGTTATAGTTTACAGTTTACTGTAGTTAGATAAATATTACGTATAACAGTATTAGACGAAATATCGTAACTACAATTAATTTGTCTTGGAATTCTTTTATTTCTATTGTACTTACCGAATACCGCTTCTGCTGATTACAAAGTCTTTTTGAACTTGGATAACTTTTACAGAAGAAAAAATACGTTGGGACAGAGAACAAGTTACCGATTGTTTCCTTTTCATTAATAATTTTTTCTAGACATAATTAACTTTTATTCTATTGAACTACTTTTATTTTATTCTATTATAATAAGGGAGCTCTGTAAATCAGACAATCCACAAAAATAAATACTTTAAAGCACTTTAAACGTTAGCGAAAATTTCAGAAAAAGAATATCAATACTATGTTAGAAATGTCTGCACCCTTTAAAATATATACTTGCTTATAAATATTTATTGATAATATTTATTTACGGTTGTGATTTATCTATTCGAACACGACATGAAATGGCGCAATTAATACCCACGTTTGCTTTAAATCAACAAATGAATAAAACCATTTTTAATTACAGTCCGCTTATCATTACCATTGCGTTATATGTCAATTATTTACATTTTATAATAAATAAATTAAAAATAATATAAGAGTAGGCCCACAAAAGGCTATCGACGTCCGTCATTTATATTCTTAAACATGTAACAATAATGACCGCGCACCAAGCATAGCAATATTATATCTTAATAAAAGAGGAACAACAAAGATACTTTAATTAAATCAATGAACATTCACAAAATTATTAGTTTTATTGTCACTACATTTCTGAACAGTTACCGATGATTTACTTGTATTATTAAAATCGTTATTATCTTTACTAATGTTTGCTATTTAGTTTTGTCCTTTCATAGTTTACAATCTAAGAAAATCAATACAGAATGAAATCATGCTCAAGTTAACTTCCAATTTAGGACGTTGCTACTCCAATGGCTGTCAGTCCTTCGGGCAATATGCCCTCCTCATTGCCACTTTAGTCTAGCAATCTTTTGGCCTTTGTCTTCATTTCTGTTTCCATTACACAGAAAAACCCCGAGCTACTTGAACTACTTCATAGCCCACCATAAGTGGTTATCGAAATATTTTATTGATATTCAAGATTTGTTTTACTATTTTATAAACGCTTACATAAATCACATTTCAAGGTTACCCTATGAAATCATATTTTGCAAATAAACATTGCAACTATACAATGGTTTTGCTCACATTTGCTATAAAAATTCAAACAGGCGCAGGCTTAAAAAATTCTCATTATTATTTTATCTTTTTAATGTAAGATAAGATGAAAATAAATGTTTTTAAAGATTAATTTCGACAACTGATACTCGGCAATACTGGCATAGCTATAATATGAAGAATATGAATTTGGAGCTTATTTTCGGAGTATACGTCAACCTTCAGAAATGCAAATGATGCAAATGAAAAGCAATATTTATATTTATTTTTTAATTCAACAATAATTATTCTAAGGCACATTGGGAATATTTTAATGACTCTTTCTTAAGTGTTAAAAGAATTGTTTTCTATAAAAAAAACATATATGTTCTATTAAATGGCCTATAATCAAAGAGGTAAATTTAAAAATCACAAACACGATTTACTACTTTAACTTTCTAAACATTAAAGAAACGAACAAAAGAAAAAAGGAAAAACGTTATTTTCTTTTAAAAAAAGGTAAATTTTAAATTGAATTGTTATTAATATTAGGTCATATGGTTAATAATAATTTTATCGAAAAGTAACGTTGCATTTATTTCCTCTGGGGAAAAAGGATGCACACTTTGTACATATTGTGTCTCATGGAATGTAGTATAAGGAAATATTAAAAATAAATCGTATTTTTATGACACAAAACGCTTAAAATCCTTAGATGTATGAATAAATTAAAAACTAGAAAACACTTCTTAAAATACAAAAAATGTTTTTAATTAAGGTCGCCCCCTCGCAATTGACCACTGCCGCTAATGTTACACCTTTAATATTAGTTTTATTATCACTATATTTCTGGCGAGTCACCGATATTCTGTTTGTGTTATTAAAATCGTTATTATTTTTAGTTATGTTCACTGTTTTATTCTGTCCGTTTATCCACGGCATCCAAGTATAATTAAAATTTGCTGGATCAGACTCTATACTTATAGCTAAAGGACCTCTACTCTGTTGCATTGACCATAATCCCCGGAGTCTACTCGTTAATGTAAGGGCTATCTTGTTCTCTGTCATCCATAAATCACGCCTTTCACCAGGATCTTGTCGAACGTTGAAAAGACAACCTTGCACTGAAAATAAAAGAATATTATAGCTGCTAATATAAGCTAGGTGGGCGGGTTAGAAAAAGACCGCTACCAAAATCCTTTAAAAGGGAGCCATGGAATAAATCAGGGACCTAAGATAAGCGCTTAGCCACAGCTCCTTACTTACTCAAAGGTCGGCTAGCAGAGAACTTAATAAATGTTATGGATTTTATACCTTATTAATAAATAATAACTTACTTGGGGTCGGTTCACAAAGCGTTACATTAGCAAACGGACCTTGCGATTGTATTGTACTCTGTCTTCTCATAGCCAAAATATCCTCTCTCCGCATATATATACCCATTCTTTCGAACACTCTTGCAACTTTGCATGATCTCAAACAGGGTATATATTCAGGCGGTCGGCTGGCAAGTGTCAAGTATTCTACTCCGTTATAACCGTTACTTAAGCCCGTCACATTTCCTACAACAATTTTGTAATCTCCAGCCCTGTATGCAGCGTATACATTGCTGCGACCTTCCTCAACGGCTATTAGAACCTCGTTTCTTTGTGATTCCCTATCGCTAATTATTGACTCCCATTGATTAACGCCATCGATTTCTCTATCAATTTCACTTCCCACTGCAGCCAACAAAGTAGGCAACCAATCGCTTATATGCATCAATCCTGTGTAAACCTTAGGTCGAAAGGATGCATGCCAAATAAACGCTGGCACCCTGACACCTCCTTCCCACGGGGTATCTTTCTTGCCTCTAAACGGTAAATTCACCCCCCAATTAGTAAACTGTCCAATAGTTGGTGCGCCATTATCAGAAGCAAATATTATTAAAGTATTTTCTAACATATTCATTTCTGAAAGGCTATTAACTATTTCTCCAATGCTTTTATCAATGTGCGTAACTATTTCTGAAATAAAAAAATTAACGTACATTTAAAATTGTTCATTATTACATAATTTTCGAGAAATTTTAATATGAACATCGATAATAATTTTTTTCCTAAATCATTAAAATGTCCGTTAATCATCAAATAAAGTTTTTGTCTATTCTTAATCAATTATTATGAGTTCCCATAAAATTTAAAGACATTTTCGGCAATTATCCTGTAACATAAAAGTTTATAATGCGCAATGTTATTTATTTATTAAATTCAATGAAGGATTCAAAGGTAGTCAATATTATCTTTAGGGACTTGGAATATTACCTTGTATCATTATTTACTTCAGTAATTATATTTACCTGCGTACAATCGCCGGTCTGAATTAGCTATATGTTTATTTTTAACAGGCGCATATAACGGTGGCTGGAGCGCAGCTCCACCGTTGCCTGCATGCGGCGCATTGTGTGTGACGTGCAGAAATAGAGGACATGATGAGTTGTGCTCTCTGATTACTGGAAATATTAATAAACATAAAGAATTTCATAAAATATCATCACCTGGAGCTGTTGCCTCCATCCCACCGCTTGCTTTGCAAACTGATGTCTTGATATGATTCCGTGGTCGGATGATGTGAAGTGAAGTGTTCTAAGTTAAGTTTCTTTAAATAGGTCGGTTAGGTAACACAATCATGGTATTAATCTGTCGCCATAACAAACAAAGTTCCGACTGTCAACAGAAAACCAAAATAACCAAAGCAAGTAGGCTTTACTATCTTCGGCCTTATCAGAAATTGAGGCCAAGTGCCCGTAGATTTGAAATAAAATAATGTTAGTAATTCAATTAAAAATCTTACTTTTAACAGCTCTGTCTGTTAGTACATCTACAATATATCGTTGCTCTTTATGCTGCGGTTTGTCGTTATCGAAGAGGTCCAAACCATACAATAACCTTCCATTGGGCCACTAAAATTATAAATGTCTTTATTTACGTAAAATTTGCTCCATGGAAGTAACCACTTTATAACAGATCACGGGCAAAAACAGTTTGTTAAAGTGCCTATTGTTCTAAGTACCTGCTTATTCAAATTGCTATTTCGAAATAAGGAAATGTTATAGAGGCAGGTATAACAAGATAAAATCTTGCTAGGTGAAGTTTATACTTCGTGATATCGTTTAAATTTAAAAAAAAAATCTTATCTGTTACTCTTATCTTAATAATAAGCATAACTTCAAGATTATTAAAGAGGATAAAGTTTTGTATTATCATTTTTGCTACAATGCTCAATGGGACAATATTAAAATGATAGAGACTTTATGAAATTGTATACAGAGGTCGAAAAGGTTTTTTAATCTCACGAATTTGTTAGTGATCTTGATTTAATCGCACGTGACACGAGAAGTACTTACTGTTTCTACTTTATTATAAGTGTAGTAATCGATAAATCCTCCTCTCATTCCATAATGTGTATCGTAACCTCTCGATGTGGGTAAATATGATATTCTCGACATTCCAACGTGCCATTTTCCCACTAAATGTGTACGGTACCCTAAATCTTTTAAATACGATGGTAAAAGCTTCTCTGTCAGTGGAATCCCTCTATCTTCTGAGTTCAACAACGGCGCGCCGTGCATGCCTGGAACAAAGAACAGGAGAATATACACGATATACGAGATAAAGTAACTACAAATTATATAAATTTGCTGATGTATAATCCTAAATAATTCTCTTTTTGCAATTCCACATTTGACTCCCTGGTTTGTTTCCTACGAGTAAGAACTTCCGTATAATTCCGTTAAGTCAGTTACTTCAGTAGCAACATTTTAAAATTTACACGAGTATTTAACAATAGAAATAGGCATAAGAGCAAAAAAGGCCAGTGATATATAGCGAGTTAAACCCACAAGTTAAACTAAAACTTTAACTACTACTATGTACACTCAAAATTTTATTTAAGACAAAAGGTAAGATTAAGGTTGACCCTCTAGTGACGTTAAATAAATAGCATTTAAGAAACTTTTGTTGTTTGTGGAAGTTGATTGAAGAGAGTGAAGTTCCAGTAACGGGTAACAAAATATATATTTCATTAAATTAGGTAATACAGTTTGTGAAGATGAATGTTATCCCGCTAGATTGGTAAATAACGAAGGAAAAAGTCATATTGGTAATTTTAATCAACCAGCTTACTTGTATTTTTGTAACTTACCGAGTCTCATAGGATATTTTCCTGTTAGTAGTGCGGTACGTGCTGGTGTACAAATGGCCTCGCTGTAATATTGTTGTAGTACTACGCCTTGAAGTGCCAACGAATCTATGTTCGGTGTCATTATCTGATCAGAACCGTGGAATGACACATCATTCCAACCCTAAAATAATTCATGTAATATTATATAATATAAATAAAAAAGTTAGATATTACATAAGACAGATGAAGACAAAAATATTGGCAGTAGGTACGCTGTCGGTAATAACGAAGGAAATTTCTTGGTTCTACTACGACCAGTTTTTCTGTCTTCTTCTATAATGTAATGTTCTAAAATAATATTATATTAAATTATAATTACTTATAACATTTAAAATATGGTAAGACTCTGTCTGTCTGGATATTAGAAACTAGAATTGTTATCTTTGTATCTTATTGGGAGAGCTAAAATCTGTAAACATTTAACGGTTATAATAAAAATTAACATAATGTAATATTATTAATATATTCGATACATTTTAAAAGAATTTATTGGATTTAGTTGGAGCTAAATCATACGTAAAGAAATACGAAAAACTTAAAACAATAATCCACTAAACTCAAAAGACAATGAACATTAATTAAGAAGCGTAAATGTTTTTCTTACACCTGCTATATGTAAACAAAATGTGGTCCCAGAATTATTAGTGACTTAGTTAAATAATATTTATTAAACTTTCTGACAATGGTTAATGAAACCGAATATTGTTCTTCATAAAATATATGACAATGTTAAATAGTTTTCAAAGGTCTTTAGGTACTAAATTTATTAAAAAAGTAGTCTATTAAATCTAAATTTATTAAGTAGCAAAAAATAGGCAAGAAAAAAAGGGATTTTTTTGATTTTGTATATTAATTGTTTAGGATATTTTTAAAAGAGTTACTTTACAGTTGTTAATGTGACTACTTCTTAACATATTATTAATAATTTATAATGAATAACAAACAAATTTTCATAAATTCTTTCGACGGATATGTTATTACTTATGCGTATTTTATCCCATGCATTAAAAGCATTTATTATAAATTACACTAATAATCAAATTTAACTTCTCTCTTTATAAATAACGATAACATAATTTATGTCAATGTCATGTCCTTAAATAAATATCAAAATGAGTTGCAGTTACAGACTCTTTTGATAATTTCTTAAGGTTATGTTTACAGTTACACTATAGTGTATGATGATTCTGAAATTCATACTTATTTTTATGTAAAAATTAAATGACTATTAACAATAAATATTTTATGAATTGATGACATTTCTTACCCGAATGTAAGCTGTACTGCATAATACAAGAAATAAACTTAATTAAGTTGAAAAGTTACTGAAGAAAATGCAAATATCTACTAGTATTCTAAATTACACAATAGAACTGTATAACGTATCCTGATAGAAACAAAATTTTAAGGAATTCAATAAGGCTTAAAACTTAAACATACCATATCATCAACCATGACGAACACGATATTAGGTGATTGATTAAATCCGCGGTGTTGAAATGCTGTTGTCATCCACACGGTACAAACAACCACGAACCAAACTCGCCTAGAAAAAAAATATTTTATTGACATGCTTAAGTCACAGTATGAAGTAACTTTTGGCTGATAATAAAACTAAAAGCCCTTAAAGTATACCGTTTAAAATCATACTTAAAATGGGACTATTAGGGACACAATTAAAATCTATAAGAAACCGAACAAAACGAAATAAAACTATTAATTTTTAATAATAAAGTTATAGTTAAAAATATACTGATAGTTTCAATGTCCGTTACTTTACATTTAAGTATGTATGTAAATATGAAAAGTGTTGAATTTTTTAGATCTGGTTCTATCACAATACTTCATATAACACCATACAAGTCCATAATTAAAAAATATTTTAGTGTAAAGAACACATTTTAATATATAATACAAAGTACAGAGAATTCAATTTTTTTTTATTAATTTACAAAACTATTGTATAACATCGTATTATATGGAAAAGAGTGTTGGACAAGTAAGAGGAAGGATAAGAAGCAATTGCAAACAGCTGATACAGGAATGTTAAGGATGTGTGGAGTCACAAGAATGGATAAGATTAAGAATGAGTACATAAAAGGATTTTTGAAAGTGGCACCTGTGGTAGAAAAGATGAAAGGAAATCGTATGTCCTGGTACGCACATGTTCTGCGTAGAGAGGAAATGGGTGAAATTAAGAAAGTTTTAGATATTAATGTGTTTGTTTGGAGAGGAAGACAAACACCAAAAATACGATGAATGGATTGCGAAAGAGATGATATGCTGTGTAAGGAGTGAATGATGAGTTACCGTCTGATAGGAATGCATGGAGAAGATTGACATACTGCGCCGACTCCAATAAATTGGGAAATGGCAAGACAACAACTATGATGAGAAAGTACAGAGAATTATTTTCTTTTTTCTATTTGTACATTAAGCTTATAAGGAAATATTCAATTTAGTAACAACAATGGATTAACATAAATAAATGGGTTTTAACTTCCACAACAGCCCCTTCCTAAGATGGACCAGATTTTTTAATTTTTATGTAACATAATATTATTAAGGTTTTATTATCCATTTTTTTAAACAGCCTACTTAATATTCCCTCTGTTGCAATTCGGGGCCTTCTTTCACAAAGAGAGAACTATGACATTTTATCCGTCACGCTGGCCAAGTGCGGGTTGGCGGATGACATATATTCAAAAAAGCTGTTTGAACATGTCGGTTTCTTAACGATGTATCCCTACATCATAAGCTTAAGCTAGTGAGAATCGAACCCGTGCTCCTTCGAGATTTATAGCGCCTTCGGCCGCCTAACAAATTGAGTCATCACAGCTTCATATTATCCTTTAATAAACATTATTAATCTGCATCATTCAGAATTGCGACCGTGACTGTTTCGCAATTTAGCAAGGTTTCAATTCTATAATATGCTGACAATAGTTGAACCGGTTTTTTAATATTGTATAATGTTGGTGAAACATCTATAACTTTTATTTTTTGACATATTTCAAAATAAAATATAAGATTAATGTTATCCTGTTGCCTTGTAATACATAAAATACTTATTAAATTAGGAACTAACACAACCATTACAAAACTTAATTTTGGCTTGTAGTACTTAACCTTCCAATGCTTAAATGAGACATCATTTTTTTTTTATTCTACTAAACGTCTATTTAAGTATTACAATGTTTTAAGTGTTCGTGTTAAAGTTATAGCATGGGTACTAAACGATATTTTTTTCTTGACTACAGCTCCATTATACGCTGTAAAGTGCAAAACAAAATAACAAGGCTTCAATTATTTAAAACACACTCTTGATACACTTTTACTTGTGCGTCCACCTAAATTTAAGGAAATCGGGTTTTCTTAAAATACCACAATACTGTTGGTACTAGAATTTCACAATAATTACTATAATATTCATACCATATTTAACATTACACTATAATAGCAAAGATATATTTATTAAAAAATAACAGTCAGCATATAATTTATTACAAGATCAAATCACTTCGGCTGCATAAACCGAATCGATTTTCCATGCCTACGTATATTATTTTTGTGTATTAATAATGTGAAAATAGATTAAAACCTGGGATCTAATTTTTCTATTAAATATATCTCCTGAATGTTTATTTTTGGAGAAATATACTATGGCATACTTAATCTCATAAATTACAATCATAAGATCATAAATTATTTTTGAATAGATACATACACAGTCTTTATTTATATTTACCAACTGACAACAACAATAGTCGTAATGAGCCGATAATATTTAGAAATTATCTCATGAAATGTTAGTTAATGAATAATAATGAAGGTTTTAATAAATCGATAAACGCTGTTTTAACAGCAATGTAAATTCAGTAATGTAATTGTGTATCTAAGGGGGCAACGTATTCTTATCTCTTGTAATGGGTGATTACTAAATTAATGAATGTCTCGTTCGTAAACTTAAAAAGGTATTATATTTAAAAAGTTTGTATGTTAAACAAAGTATAAAGATATATTTGATTGATATCAAATAAGAGAACAACGTCGCCGTTTCAAAGTCACGAATTCGATTCTTGCACAAGCTATGCATTTGTACATTTCTTTCTTATCAAGGCTTAGGGAATAATTTAATAAATATACGCTCATTTTATAAAGGCATGTGTACTAAAAATTTGTTAAAGCTTTATTTGGGAATACACATTTAAATATTTCTATATATTACTACATATGAAGTAATTAAAAAGAGACAATATTTTTAAATGTTGTTAGCATAACAGCAGCCGCTGACTTGTATTACAATTTTAGTTTGTTAACTCAGAAATTCGATAACGTAACCACCTTTAAAAACATTGAAAAAATAAGTAATTATCAAGAAAAGTTTAATATACGTTTTGAGAAATTATTGTTTATTATAATGTTTATAATGTGCACTCATTTAAAAGAAAATTTAATTTTTAAAAGCTATACGGCTTTACTAAAATTTTATATGCAGTACTACAGTAAATATACAAGAAATATTTTTTCTCTCCGAAACTTACTATCCCATTCGTAATTTTCTTTATGTTTCACGTAAAAAATATAACTTACCAATTGAATACAAAATTTAATGACATGATAACAATTAATAAATACTCTCGTTTTAGCTTCGAACATTAATTTAACCACTATCAATTACACTCACTAACCAATATTACAGTCATAGTCGTAATTTAAATGTATTTAAAAAAACCGTAATAAACCTTATTACATGTAACCAGCACTGTCCTATTCGAACGTTCAACTGACACAAGCTACTGAAGGCGTCGGAAGGTTGTATAACTATTGGTAAATAATTCACGTGTTTGGTAACGTATATAATTTTCGGGCTATGTAACTTCATGCTTGAGGTTATGATCTTCCGAGACAGCCCGAGCAAGCATCATCCCAAAACTGCGTATTAACGATTATTTGTTCTTCAATGTTAATTTACTTCTATACTGTAATTAAATTCAATAATGACTATTTTCCACTAGTACAGAGAGAATGCGAGATTTTCATTAATTTTGATGCAAAAGATCGTGTGCTTAGAAAATCAAGGTCATAATTTATCACGCTGCTCAATTGGAAGTCGGAATATGATGTACGTCCTGGAAAGTTATTGTTTTTGACTCTGAAGCTCAATGGGTTTCGTATCTATATATGTTGCAGTGTAGTGCATTCTGCAATTGAACTTCGTCGTTTGGAAGTAAAAGTGCGGATATTCAGACTTACCTGTACTATTTAGTTGATTATCAAAATTATCTGTTCGGTTTACTGATCCGTGATAAAAACATAAAAGCAGGAATAACGCCGAAAACCTTGTAATATATCTACTACAGTAATGAAAGTTTAAATATGTCTTTTCCGTTTTTTGTTTAATTTCATGTATAACTTAAATGAAATTTACATCTTAAATACTAATTTCAAGATAACTTTCTTTCAATGGTGGTAGGTCTCTCTTCGGAGACCGTCTATGTAGGTACCACTGCAACTCGTATTTCTGCCGCCGAACAATAGTGCGTAAACATTACTGTGTTCCGATTTGAAGGGCGGTGCGGTGCATCTAGTGAAATTACTGGAGTAACGAGACTTAACATCATATGTCCCAAGGTGACGAACACGTTATGGTGCTGTGTACACCATCCTATTAGTGGTACATTGATATGGCCAGATGTATCATTTACCATCGAGTAAATGTTTCATTCATCCCACCGCTTCGTTGTATAAAAGAAAATTAAAATAAAATTATACTTTTCTGTATCAATTCCTAAGGTTTTTATAATATATTAATGATTATAAAATACATAATTTTCTGTTAATGCCTTTGTTTTATTTCTTCGCGTTTCGTGCTAACAAACCGTAATGCTAACACTTAATAACGATGTAAAATAATTTAATTACCTACTAACCTAAAAATCAATGTGTTAGTAGTGTAATCCAGTGATTTCATTTTATTTTTTTTGACAAGGGCATAATCTGATCTAACTAACGCGTCAGTGGTATTTATCATCCATTTTTAAATATCTGAGTAAATTCTGTAATTACAAGAAAACAATAGAAAACCTTGTCCACAAGTCGTGTGTTAAAAACATAATAAACCTGACAATGATAGATAGCTTCATTTCGCAACAACTAGAAAACAAACACTAGCTCATTGCTTTTATTATAATCGTATGATATATATATATAATATATTTAAATATTCCACTTTATTATCCAAATAAATAAATATTATTATATTTTCGTTATAATAATATTTTCTGTTAGTTATATCATTAAACACCTCATGCAACTAAAATAATAATTATATATTTGCTACGTTATCGTGCTACGACGGGTCATAGCCATTAATTCGTTCCTGCACTCATCACTACGGAAATAATTCATGGTTATCGTTGTTAAGAAATTATTATAAAAATATTAATAATCGCTTATACGCAACATTGTCTTAAATTGGATCATTAACGTTAATTTAAAAAAGATTACGTTATAAATGTATTTTTATACTTTTTAATTGGTTGTTGCTTTTCTCATTTTTTTAACGATACAATTATAGCCAGAAAGCGGAAGGTTTATGTTGGCGAAAGATGTTTTGTTTTATCATGTTTGTTTCCTCACGATATTATGCTTAACCGGAACCTCATGTTCATTGGGAAATGAACCAGCACCGCTTTGAGTCGCAAAGCTCTAAGAACTGCCTTTTAAAATGATCCATCACGGCTTCTCAACAAAAGGTATTAGGTACTGGGTTATAAAGTATTAATGCGTAATTCATCTTGCATCCAACGTAAGTATACTTTAGCAAGAAGTTCTTTCCATTATTTTTTATATTAGAGTTACATATTGACTTTAACGATTTGGTGATAGTAAAGAGAACAATTTTTGAAAAAAAAACTTGCCGCTGAGTGTAACTGGGGCAATTTAAAAAAATGATACTGCGAACGTAATCATACTACCGGCCTCTCTAATGGACGTTATTTCAAAATGCACGGTGGTTTCATAATCAAAGTACGAAAAGTACCAATATTCAGTAATAGAACTATTACCTATAACACTTTATTGTAACATAAAGTGAGATTTAGCACGGCCCAATGAGGTCAGCCACGCGCGTGTCGCACGACAAAGATCTCGAATTTCATGGTCACCAGAACTCTCTTTATTATAATCTAATAAGTATTTTACAACAAATATGTCTTTGTACAAACTGTAGAGTGAGTATATTGCGGACTGAGTAACCCGCTACCACGGCACAAAGTATACACGAAAGAGTACCTAATAGGTAATGTATTATAATTACATTAACTATAGGCACTCACTCGATCGCGTAATGATCATTATCATGAGCTATTGGTAATCATTAAAAATTCCCTTTAAAAAGTTATCATGGTATAACAGAGCGCATTAGCGTCTTTAAAATGGCGTAAACCTGACTACAAATTTTAATACGATAAAGATAATACGGTTCTAACGCATTAAGCCAGAACGAGCATTGTTGGCGACACTCTTAAACTTTTTAGTATCCTTGAAAGTAAGCTTAATAAAAAAAGTGCTACACATTTTTAACAATTCGTTAGTGTACCATGCAAATTGATTTTATTATGTCATTAAGGCACAAAAACTTGATACGCAATGGTTAGTAAATAACATAATAAAAAAATGTTATCATGTTTTTGTGAATTCAAGACCGCGAGTAATAAGAACATATAAATTCCACCTAAAGGACTTGAACAATAGTGGACGTTAGATGTCTTTATAAGCAGTTAGAAAGATAGCAGTATAAGCAGTTAGAAAGATAGCAGTATCCACCTACCGTATTCTATGTGTTGGGACGTTTCGTCAAAGTCATTAATTACGTTTAACTTTGAAATATTTCATGGGGTTGTTCTCCAATGATATTGGTATCGTGTAGTTAATTAATTTATATGATAGAAAGGATCTCTTAAATGTTAACAATAATTTCATTGATGATTTTTTATTTTGAAAATATTTTACTCTTAACAACAGTTTAGTGAGTGCTTGAAAGGAAGTTCACATTTAATTGCTAATGGAATGTTTTTTAAATTTATGGTAAAGCGTAACACTGTTAAACTCTATTTGTTTCATCCTTTTCAGTTTGTACAGTATCCAAAAAATTTTGTCTTTATATCTTTATTTAGTTTTAAGCATTAAGGAGTTATCATTTAGTCGTCATTTATGTATGTCTAATTTAATAGAGGAATATTATTCGAATGTGATTTAAAGGGACAAAAGTTTGACACGTAAGGTGAAAAAACGTAAATGCTTTTGCATTATATCTAACCTCAATTCTATATTTTTATTTCAAGCTATAACCTAAATGCTATATTGAACTAAGCGCCCTCTGCACTCTACCCCTCAAGCCTGCGGTACCTGTGGACCCCCTTCCGGAAATTAGTAATATTCCGAAACAAAAAACCAGATAATCAAGAAAACTATAAATGAAAGTACAATTAAATTACATACGTTGAAAATAAATTTATGTAAGCAATCGTCTGTTGGGAATATTTAATTATTTCAGTATATTTTAATAGCAGCCCTGTTAGGGTGTTTTAGCCATTTCGATGTCATACTTCTTTATAATTTTATGCATTATACTGCATTAGAAAATACTGAAGAAGAAAAAGCCGTGATAGCCGAGTGGTTTGAGACCTCGGCCTCCGATTCGCAGGTCGCGGGATCGAATCCGGCGCGCACCGAT
>DWHU01001009.1:0-14379 GCA_018247975.1 Parides photinus | reverse complement strand
AGAAATTAAATATCACTGGCTTTATCCGCCAACCCGCACTTGGCCAGCGTGGTGGATTAAAGCCAAATACTCTCTCAATATGAAAGAAGGCCGAGTCCCTGCAGTGGGAACATATAGAAGGCTGAAAAAAAAAGTACATAAAGCAGCTTCTACAACAACTACTAATGTTACAAGTCTCTAAAAACAGTTCTAGGTTTATTCCAAAGTTAAGATTGCCAATATAAAGACCTTAATGGTAACAAAACATTATAGGAAATGGAAAGGAATATGTGTGGGGTTATTAGGGTAGGTTACAGAAAAGTTTATTCAAGGAACAGGGACAAGAAAAAGTTTAGGAAGTATTGCTGTGGAATTTTAAATAATCAATCCAAATAAATGCACGCTATGTAGTATAAAGCATAATGTAGTATAAAGTAAAAAGCATTAATTAACCAGCATAGATTGAAGATTGACATATTTAATATTTTAATATGTCAATCTTCAATCTATGCTGGTTAATTAAATTAAATAAATTACCTGAAAGTATTTTGCACTTTGTGTATCCCCTTCTAATTTATTTCTATAGGCGGACAGCAATCTCTCAAATGGATTTCTCACTATTATCATTTTGTTGTAGTTTTCAAGCATAGCATCTCTATCTTCTTTAGCAACTGTGCTCAAGTTTCGAAACATTCCCGGTGTGTGAGCCAGGCTGGCAGGTATGGAGAGGACATCTGTGTCATTCCATTTACCCGCCAGAATCATAAGTATCCTTTTCCAATTTGTGCATGCTACCTAAAATGGAACAAAAGATGTTCAGGCATTACACTTCATTCAATATCTATCTGGTGCCCTATATCTAAAATAACAAAGCCCTTAATTGATTACACACAAATAATTATAAAATGGGTAATGATTTTATATGATAGAGCAGTAATTTGTTACACTATGGTACTTTTTACTATTCATTAAAAAATGTCTGTGTTTTTATACAAATAAAATTTATATAATACAGTCTGAATTAGAATTTATGACAAGCTGAGGATAATTAAAAAATATATGTTAGTAACATTAATCCAGTTGTTTTAGTTGTTACAAAGCAAAATAAAATTAGAAGATATATTTTTGTTACAATTTGTGAGTCTTATTAGAGATAAATTTTTATGGAAAGAAAATTGTAAATAGTAGGAAAGAATTAAAATTAAGAATCTTAACAATTAAAAAAAATAGCAAACGGGGCATCAATGGTAACTAACGCATATTAAAGTTTTAAGCTATTTTCTGTTAATTTTATAATATAATTGACTAATGACATAGCTTCATTTTAGTTTTGTTCTTTATTCTTTCTTGATCCACTTGACATTCTCAATCACAAGAAATAAAAATATTTTTTTTTAATTATCAAACTCGTGAGATATGAGTTGGTGAATTATTTTTCCAAATATAGTAAATAATATTTAGTTTATACAAACTTTTATTAATTTATCTTTAAATTAATTCTGTTATTAGCAATGTTAGTTGTCTTGATGGCTTGGTTCTTCTTACTAAATAATAATATTATTATTACGTTTGGGTAAATGGATAGTATTTTTATCTCAAATATTATAAAAAATACTAAATTAATTTTTGTCATGGATTTAATTGAATGGATTTAAGTAAAGCATATCAATGAATTTGTGTATCCATAGGATTACAACAAATATACGTAAATCATAATATATCCTATATTTATTTTTATATTTCGACACAAAGTTCGGCATGGTATACGAAATAATGACACCAGTTCACCTTGACTAACTCACCTTTGGCACGTAACAGTAGAGAAGTTTATGATCATCATCAACAAGGACATGTTCCAGTTGATTTGGTGGTAGGTCATCAAGGGTCCATTTTAAAGGGAACCGCCGGCATGCGTCTTGAATAAGCTCCTGTCGTGCTAAATTCAAAGACTGGGTCAACTCTATAGAATGTTCATTTGTAGTTTCATCGCCATTTCCACTTACTAAAAACAGCACACTCAGGAACAGTATTATATTCCCGTTCCAAGCAAGCATCTTTCGCCATTAGTAACGCACATAAAGTCAATATTCCGTAATTCACGATGTTATAAAGTTAAAATGTAGGACAGGCTCACATAATGTTTTATAAATAATAAAAACACTTTTAATATCATAAGTTTAATAAATTATGCATAGTTTATGTTAAAAGATTCAGTTCATCTTTCACCAAATTTGAAAACATTTAGACGTAAAAACATTTTCTTCAACAAACACGATACATCCTAATACCGCGGTATCGAAAACGGTACTAAATTGAATGAGCAATCAGCGAATGAGAAAAGAGTACTTCCAAATGCGAAATGAATGAAATAACTCGGTGTACATTTTTCTTAGTAAAGGCAATAGTTATGAACTTTTTGCCAAAGTAAAATTGATATTTTATTAAGATCAATTTACAAACTTATCATCCACACGAGTCGGACAGTTGTTTTTCTCAAAATCGGGTATGCTCTGATTCTATATAAAATTAATTTATAAAGTTTTTTTATTTGTACCGTCGGATAAAACAACATAAATGTTCTTCAAAGTATTTTATTATAAATGTGTAAATCAATTGTAACAGTAATAAAACACATCCGTATTTATTAAGTCTCTTTTGCTCAATTATGACAATACATAATTACGTCTGGCTAAGTTGTCCATTCGATGTCATACCGCCATTATTTCTAATGTTTTCTGAAACAAAGAAAGTGTTTCATTAGCAGTATTACTACATCGATATATATTTTAAAGTATTTATGTTAATAAATATGCAATATTCTATTTGAATGGGTAATAATTTAAAAAAAGATTACTTATGTGTTGTATTAGAAATACTTCTGCATATTGATGTACTTCTTTAAAAGCTTCTTCAGCTATATCCAACTGATTTTTTTCTAGCGACAGCTCTGCTATACATCCCCACAGTTTTAAGTCTTTCAACGTACGGCATAACTGAAAATTGTAGCTTGATTATTAAACGGAACTAAAAAATTATATCCTTTTTTTTGGAATATTTGGGATATTTGTAATGTATCTTATCGTATACTATATACGTACATTTAAAGCTTCGTTCCACATGTTAGAAGCAACATACTTTAAAACCATTTCGACGTGGACCACTCCTAGGGATATATGCATTACTGTTGATCCTTTACCACGGAATATAGTAGCCACACCATTTTCAACACTTTGTATGCTCGGATTGTAGCCGATATTGCTGTTTATAAAATGTATTTATTTTGTTTAAACTTTTTTGATCACATTCACTAAACAAATACGTTACACACATATATACGAATGTAATAAAACCAAAGAGGTCACTTGAACAGGATCACGATATCATTATCATATAATATAAAACTATCTATGGGACTAGTAACTTTCTTTCATGTATTTGATAGTTCAACTATAGGTTACATGTTCTCTACGAAGGATCGTTGTTGTACGATGCAGCGAGTTTTCTTAAAGAGGTGCTATCTCTCAGTAGATGTGTCTCTAACGTATTTTAAGATATTCGACATTATCAAATATTATTTAAAAGCTATTTCTCCATTATAACTAAATAAAAAAAATGCTTTTACCTAGAAGGTATCGATGTAACGATTGTAGTCAGCTCAGGTCGGGAATTATTTTTCTGGTAGGCCCAACAAACGACGTTTTCCTTTTTTAACCCAACTAACAATTCAGAATCCGTACTCCACGTTACACTAAGAACGGCTCGAGCTGGCGGAAAAACAAACTTAACAGTATCATAAATACACAAATGAGACGCAATGATATAATATTTGATTTATAACTTAATTACTAGTCAGACACGATCCCTGAATAACGGAAACAAACACTGTACGCAATGTTATTCACAAAATTATCAAATTAAATATTTAACTTTATAAGAGAAAAATATGTACACGTAAAATGTATTTAGTAATTAGTACGACTGATATGATATAACAATTCCAAAAGAAGATAGAAAACATAGGAGGAAAAAGAAAAAGTAGCAGACTAAGGAAAACGCATGCATACTCGTATTTATGACCAATCCCTTGAAAGAAGAAATGAATCATCGTACCGGAACAAAATCACAAAATGAAAAATTACTAGTATGGGTAATGCTTCATCGATAAAAGTACATCTCTTGTACATAGACAAAAAGGTGGTTTTGACGAGACGTTTAAAAGTAGAATTACTTACAAAGTACTAAAAGCCTTTGTTTCGGATCCTTTACTGTGGTGACCAGGAGATCTCGTCTACGATCAATAATCGCAATTTGTCTATCGTTAATCGGTCCAGTTTGACTTAGTGCTACATTGCACACTACCGAATGGTGTTTTATTTTAGTGGTATTGCTTTCGGTACTTCCACGACTAATTGAATACGTTGCAGTTGGCAAATCGTATACGTGAACCACTGAAAGATAATCTCAAATTAAACATTAAAAAAATTTCGTAACAAGAACGGCAACAAATACAATGTTTTGGTTTTGACAACTCCGTGATAGAGCGGGTAGCGATGAGCCTTGTAATAAGAAGGTCCCCGATTTTATTTTCGATTACCAGAATTAGTAATTGAGTAGTACTGTAGTAGGATTTTCTAGCATCCATTAGGTATCTACCAGTTTCATGTTATCTATGATTAAACACATGCTAAGTGTTTAATACTTTTTGGTCAGTTATTTATTATTCAACATTTACATTGACAAAAAAAAGAGCCTTGAATCATTAATTACAAATTAGTACGCTACAATAATTGAATGATGCTGCTAGCAATCATTGTTAATTAAAGTCAACTAACATGTTGGGTTCGTCTGATCGATAGTTGCCAACGTATCCGGTCCTAAGGATATGGACGATCGCCCCCGAGTTTCTAAACGTGAACTCAACTGCGGACTTGCCAGTAATCGACCTGTGTAACTATACACAGACAAGCGACCACGTTCGACGACACACATGCACCTGGAAATAATTTTTTTGATAAAAAGTGTTGATTTTTCAAATTTTAAATAATAATTTGTAGACGCCATATTTATACCTATGAGCCAGCAAAATCATATTAACAGCGCCATCCTTAAGGTCGAACGTGACCGGAGTATTCCAAGATGTCAATTTGTGTATGAAGCATTGTTTTACAGTGGCTACCACTAAATGGTCAAAACCTAATGCAATTTGCACTACGCTGTCTGGATAATCTAGTTGATCATTCTCATCGGTGGTAATGTCCTTTATTGCTATTACTTTACGTCCAATTTGAGTACATGTGAAGTTCTTCCAGTTGTAAGTTCTAAAGAAATTAATTTTATTAATTAACACTTTTTTTCAATCCGAATAATATTCTATTCGAATGGAAAATTTGAATAGTTTTATATTATAATTCGAAGTATTTATTGAATTTATACTTACAGTTTAAAAACTTTTTAAGATAAAATAAAGAAAAAAATTACCAAATGTTATTGTTAAGAGGTATAATAATAACTTGACACAAGGTTTCTTTACGTGTTTGGGGCTATAATAAAGCCTCGGAAACAAGGATCTACAAAGTTCAATGGTAATGATTAAGATTTACCTGTCAATGATGTGTGCGAAAATAACATGACCATCGGCGCAAGCTGCAGCTAATTGTGTGCCGTCTGGTGACCACGCCACATTATATACGCTGCCTACCGGCAAATCTACTAAAGAGTTCGGCCACTGCGATAACAAATTTTACAGTTTTCTACTTTATTATAATAATTTAATGCATAATAACTAATACAAAATGGTTATCTTCATTGTTGTTTGAGTATCAAAGTATTATAAATGGATGAAAATGGTGTGAAAGATATCCTTATTAACCACAATGTGAAATATAAGTCAGCTGAAGATAAAAGACAATAAGTAATCTATGCTGAAATTATTTAAAAAACCGGATATCCTTGCACTACCCTTCATATTATATAAATTTGATATTGAAATTCGCTTACGTACACCATCGTCACTGTGGAGTGACAGTTTATTAAAACTTCCCGCTACAAACAAATCTCCGTGCGGTGACCAACTGATTGACGTACAGGGTTGTGCGAATTCCTTGATTGAAAATATTAATTGCTGAAAAGTGTCCCAAACCTGCAATTCAATTAATAACATAATATTAATAAAACATTGATGTACATATTCGTTATTTAAATAAATTTTTATTAAAATAACCTTGATATATCCATCTTCATCACCAGAAACTATGAAATTATTACTGGCATTCCAATCAGCCGATAGAATGACTGCATCGTGTGCCCACCACTGTAAAACATTCAGTTTTATAATTTTGCAGAAATTATACAAGTGTGTAGCGAAGATTAAAAAAATAATGTACACCATTGTGAAAAAGCTTTACTATAAATATTAATTAAGTATTGACAACAATTATCTAACCCACCTTAACGACCTTTGATTTAGCTTGTAAGGGGTTTATAATAAGTTGATTCCTTTTAGTGTATAAGATGGAATTGCTGTCTGGACTCCAAGTGGTGACGTAACATGGAACATCGGACTCTACCACATTCGATCTGAGTAAACCATTACATGACCAAACCTTGACAAAGCCATCTTCTCCAGCTGAAAAGTAGCTTGTCTATTGTAAAACAGGTGTAAAATAAAGTTACGTAAATAATATTCACTACGCCAGGTAAACATCGAGAGAAATAAATTGGAAATAAATACATAAAAAAAGAAGTTTTTCGTCTTAAATAATATATTTTACCTGTTAAAATACCGTCGGCATTAGGACTCCAAAGTGCCATTAGACATGCACCTTGGTGTGCATTTATGCTTTTTTCAATGCGTCCGTTATAATTAATGATATGAAATCTATGAACACAATAAATTTGAAAATAAAAAACATTGAAAATAAAACAAATGTAGGTTATTGTTTGCTTTTGTTATTGCTTCATGGATATAATAAAGTAGTTTTAAATGTTATCGAATCAATAGAGACACAAAGGCTATAGAAAATATTTCTTACTTGCCATCGGTAGATGAGATTAAAATTATCTCACTTTGAGGTTTTTTTCCAGTGTTGTTTATTTTGGGAAATAAATGTAAACCAGTGGGAAATAAATCATCAGGAAATGTTGCAACAGTCATACATTCATTTGTAGCTAAATTCCATTTTAAAAGCTTATGGTCATCCCTGAAAACGACATCGTTTGTGCATTTGTATATGAGTAAATATACATGTGATACATCAATGTATTTTATTTACCCGCAAGAGAAAACGTCTTCTGTATTGTTCCAATTAACACAAATCACAGCACCCACGTGTTTTGGGTTTTTAATAGATGATACCTTTAGCCGCATTTTATTTGTATTGTTTCTTACTTAATTGTTGAAAGTTGAAATCATATACTTAAAATCGTTTGTTGTTATTATATTCGTAACCAAAGAAACAAGTTACAACTACACACAGAATTTTTTTGAAATATTTTGATGTCTTTTTTACAATGAAATATCGTAAATCAATTTACCAAAAATGTTGAAAACAGATTTGAATTAAATTATGTTTATTGATATATTTTACATAATAACATAAATATTAAAACTTTAACTTTGATCTTTTTATATAGGTAACAATACTAAAACATGAACGTCAGTGTCAGTGTTATAAGTGTTTACCGCATGGTGTAACTGTGCAAAGTAGCTAAATATTTTAACTAAATTCGCAATATTTTATTTTCTTTTAAATCACCATGACTGATGTTCCCGATCTTAGTAGTGATGAAGAAAATTATGACGAGGAGGAATGGCAAGAAATGGATGTCAGCAACACCTCAGTTACATGTTTGTTTTGCACTACTATTTTGCCTGCAATTGATGAAGCCATAATGCATTGCGAGAAAGATCACAATTTTAACTTATGTGCTCTTAAATCAAAATTTGACATGGATTGTTATTCTTACATAAAGTTAATAAACTACATAAAAACAAATAAACCAAGATCAGAAGAATTAATGCACTCTAATTGTCCAGTATGGGATGACGATAAATATTTGAAGCCTGTTGAAAATGATGACTGGTTGATGTTCGACTTCGATTCTTTAACGGATAATGTGAGCTCTCCGAAGTCTTATCACGCCAATGTGGAGAATGGGCTGGTAACACTTTCACAAGCCCATTTTCTCGAATTACAAAAAACCATACACAATCTTACAGATCAACTTAAAGAAACACAGATCCATTTACAGATGGCAAAAGAAGACATGTGCAAGATGAAAAATTCCATGAAAACTATTGTAGATGGTGGTGCAAATAGTGCCATAAATGAAACTTCAGTAATTGTCAATTGTGTTTCCAAAGTACCATTAGAATGTGATGAAGGATATTTTAGCAGCTATGCTCATTTTGGTATTCATTATGATATGCTCTCAGATAAAGTACGAACTGAAAGCTATCAAAATGCAATTTTACAAAATAAGGATATTTTTAAAGACAAGACAGTTCTTGACTTAGGTTGTGGGACTGGAATTTTATCCATGTTTTGTGCAACTGCTGGTTCTAAAAAAGTTTATGCTTTAGATCAATCTGAAGTAATTTACCATGCAATGGATATAATAAGAGAAAACAGTTTGGTTAATATTATACAAACTGTCAAAGGTAGGCTTGAAGATACCAAATTAGATGAGAAAGTTGATATTATTGTATCTGAATGGATGGGTTATTTTCTACTTTTTGAAGGGATGTTAGACAGTGTTATATATGCTAGAGATAATTATCTTAATCCTAGTGGTATATTATTACCAAATAAATGCAATATAAGTTTGGTTGCTAATGGGGATATTGAGTCGCACAAAAAACTGATCAACTTTTGGTCAAATGTTTATGGATATAAAATGAATTGTATGAAGTCGGAAGTAGTAAGAGAAGCAAGTGTTGAAGTGGTCGCATCAAAACATATTATTTCTGAGCCTTGTATTGTAAAAGATATTGATTTAAATACATGTAATATTAATGTAGTAGACTTCACATCCCCTTTTGAACTCCTTATCACTCAGGATGGCTTCTTAACATCTCTTGTTGGTTATTTTGATACATCTTTTGAGTTGCCAAAATCAATAAGTTTTTCTACAGGCCCTCATACTACACCGACTCATTGGAAGCAGACATTGTTTTATTTTAAGGAGTGCAAAGAAGTCAAGAAAGGTGAATTTATATCTGGTACAATTACTTGTAATCGTTTAAAAACTGATGTAAGAGGACTTTCTGTACAAATTGAACTATTTGGTAAAATTCATAAGTATATTCTCAGTTAAAAAAAAGTTTTTCTACAAGTGTTGAGCTCATTAGCTAAATCTGTGAGAAAGCATAAATGTCTATTGTTGCACTTTTTTTTAAAGGTTGCTTGTAATTATATATTTTTTTATTTAAATCTATTTTAAAAGATACATTAAAAGTATCTGTAATACACTTCTTACAAATCTTATATGTATCTTATACGCATGTTAATAAACTTAAAAAACTTTTTTACTGTCATTATTGTAATTTACAGCAGCAATTAGGGATGTAAGAAATGAAATAAAGAAATTAAGGATTAAATATAATTGTTAAGATTGTTTTTCTTTATTAAGCAATAGTGATGTAGAAATAAGAGCAAAAAAGTAAACTTATTTTTCTTCGACTAGTGAAAATTTACTTTTATTGCCTTTAGTTCCTTTCGCTGTGAGGTGTTCCAGAATTTATATGTTAAAAATAAAGCTTTGTCCATATGTATGATAATGAAATAAAAAAGATTTCTACGAAAATCTTTATTTAATTTTACATATAAGTTAAATATTAATTTTAAAGTTTTTATTTCCTAGTTATTTACAATAAGAGAAAGAAAACATTTGAGGATAAATTTACTTGAGATTACTCATTAAATAAGAAAATCAGTATGAAAAAAATTTTTAGGCAAATCGATTAAAATGTAAGACAATCCATGCCGAAGCTTATTCATAACTAAATAAATATGTGAATATTAATAAATAACTAATACTATCTGGTTTTGTCAATTTTAAACATTTGTCACTTATTTTCCTACTTCTGAATTTTTCCTTACTTTACAACTATCGTTTGTAGTAGAATAGCTCAAAAATTATATATTTTACGGTATTTGGAATGTTCATACTGGAAAATACAATTGATTATGACACCATAATAAAGAGTAAACAGTGTCACAAGTTGTTTTTTTTATTATCATAATACTCCTAAAAATACTTCTGAAATATGAATGTACAGAAAATCATTGAAATAAATCTATCTTTCTTGCCTATAGCTTAGCTTAATTGAAATATACAACAAATAATTTTTTGGCATGCAAATTGTAGATATACTTGCTTACTATATAAATAGATTAATTTTATTCTAAGTACATCTATATGAAGGATCACATGCATTTAACAATTAATTCCTCGCAATACAAAGCAAATGCTTCAAGATATACAAATACAGCTTATTTATTTTAACTATTTGCCTATGTTATTTAACATTGCCTGCTTAATTACATAATACCGGTATACTAATTGAGGATAGATTTGATAGTTCTTATATATATAGTCTAGAAGAGACATTTAATTTAATATCTTTTTGTTATTTATTTAACCTCTTTTTAAGGTATTATATAGCAGTATATTGATATTTATTATTATTATCCGAAGGTAGAACGCCATTCTGCGTATAAGATCGATAAAGCTAATCTACATATGTATAAAGCTCTATCCCAATTAATAACGGCGTCAATAAGCTACGTATTTATCATGACTAAATCTCTTACATTCACAATATACGCCATTATAATATGTAAATATTCTAAATGCACATTATACAGACAACGATAAGTCTATTGCTTACAAACATTGATGACAATATATATAAAAAAGGTCTATTGTAAAGTTCACTACTATAAGCGTCACCAGTTGGATTATAATCTACCCTTACCATCCCTGAAACCATAAGATAGGGACCTAAATTTAGCATGATATATGGATTG
Organism: Parides photinus; assembly: GCA_018247975.1. Classification (NCBI taxonomy): domain Eukaryota; kingdom Metazoa; phylum Arthropoda; class Insecta; order Lepidoptera; family Papilionidae; genus Parides; species Parides photinus. Next base: position 3,370 of record DWHU01001009.1, on the reverse strand, counting down.
TTTTGATTTTGATATTCATAGAGAATGGTCCCACATACCAACCTGCAAAACTAGGCCTCTGATTAAAGAGTATATATAGCTATTTGAATGTAAACTTCCAGTTACAGAAGAAATTTTTTTGGCATCCGTGTGTAAACACTTGGCCTATAATGCTTTGTCACAAGAATATAGTAATTTTTATAACTTTCCATGCCAATATGAGATAGTCTACGAGAAGGACGGTATATTCATACAGGTTCCTCTAAATGTTGATTTTTTACACAGGGCCCTATCCTGCTTCACTTAAATTCCATTCACCGTCAGTCTGTTTTAATAGATGAAAAATTAATGTTTTAGGTGCTTTGAGCGTTAGTTGATGCCGGAAAATTTATATATAATGTACAAAAAAACTATCGAATTTATTAACAATACGAATCAAAAAAGAGTTAAACCTTGTAGCATTCATTAAATATAGGTATCATAAACAGCTGTCCGTGATTAATGTTTGAGATGATTTAAATAATTTTACATACATAGACAACACTTGGTCAGGGAATATCAGAGCTCTCCAATTTAATCGGAAACATTAAAATTAATAAGCGTATTTTTCATATGGGTTAGTTGTTAAATCTAACTATATAAAGTACTACCATAAAATTTATAATATATGTATATGATATATACGATGTTTCATTAATTGAAAAGAAATTCAAGTTTACAGTGTAGATATAGTACATTTGTTTGCTCCAACACCAGCAGTTATAAATTTAGATACACTTTGATTCTTAAGGTCTAACACGAATTTAGTATTAATATGAGTAGATTATGTATTATCATTTCTACAGACACAGTATATAATATAGTATAATTTACATTCAATTCAGTTAAAGCAGAAATAACTATTTTAAAGTGATATATTTACAAAGTGATTCAATGAATAATACTATTCTATAAGTACTTTAGTGTACTTTATTGATAATTGTATGATTTAGAGGTTATGTGTCCGGAAAATGTATATTAATTTTAAATATCCTTAATTATTTCAATTATGTATTTTGGCAGAAAAAAAATATTTAAAACAGAGCCTGTGCGATTTTTTTTACATTTAACAAGCTTTTGACTTTTTTTTTTAAAATGGTTATTTACATATGAGTCAATAATTCTTTCCTATAAATGCTATTTTAAATACTTTTGGTAAAATAAAATGGAAGCGTAAGATAAAGATATATATTTAAAATTACTAATTGTATAAATATTACGGGTTGCTACAACTGTAAAACATAATATCATTTTAAATACGTTTTAGTATTTTTTATATGTTTTACGGCGTGCAAATCTTATGGTTTAAAATTTAAGACACGTTATCCTTGATAGTTGTCATGTGATAATATATCATAATTATATATTAATTAAATAAAGGAAACGTATAAAATCATATTTGTTTATCTGCTAGTATGTTTCTACTGGCGGAGTCAGAAATGATATTTCTGTTGCTGACCATATACAGTATTATGAAAGTATTACAGCATTCCAGTTCAAAGGCCGTTCTTGCTGATAAAATTGAAGTAATGAGAAGTTTCTTGTTTCATACAACGAGGACAGTACAGTGTTCGTCATAAACATCGTCTACAATTAATATTCAAACGGTAAATCAACAGTTGCTCTAGTAATATATAAGGTAGTAAAATTAATATTGATACAAACAGAGAAGTACATTCATATATTTGTTATACATGGTTTTATTTAAAAATTTGATAAATAATTCATATTATAAACATTATATATACAGCGTTTAGGAACTGTAAACAAAGATACCAGTATTGAAAATAAATAATTTTATCGTTTCTCTATATGCAGCGAACTGAAGCGCATGTAACATACGGGGGCTAGCTTAAACTTAACTTATCTAGTAATAATAAAAAAATGTACACTACCGGCGTTTGTACCGCACGAAATGCTCACTACGATGTCTTCCTCATAAATAATTTATACAATCAAGTTATGTTGTGCTATCGTAAAATTTGTGCATATTTTATATTTTCAAATATGGTTATATGTTTTCAGAAACTAATACGTATTAACATTAATTGATGGTCTATAAAAACAATTATATCTAAATGTAAACTTATACATGATAGCATATATAACTTTCATAGGTTTATAGTCTACATTTAAGATTTACATAGAATAATCTAGATATGCAGATTTTAGATCTTTTTACGAGCACTAATTGTATGCAGCCGATCACTTAACAGCGTAAATGCGAAAAAGCGTAATTATGACTATCCAGCACGAGTACTTTGCAGTTTAATTTTTGTTCAACAGTGAGTGGAACATGTTGCAACAAGATGTTTTAACACTATTTACAAATGTGGCCAAATATTATTCCTCCGTCACAACAGGCTGTACGCCATTGCTCTCCTCCTCCAGCTTTGCGCGGGCTTCGGCATCTGAAGCACAAAAGTACATGTCAATATCGTATATCAATTTTAAAGGTAACTAGGAACCGCCGCGGCGGGTTGAGCTGACCGAAGTGTAGATTTTAATGTGACAAACTATTTGAAATTAACTATCGTAAATAAACAAGGTGTCTCAAAAGAAAGTTTACATTGAAAAAAATTTAAGTTAATCGAAAAAAAAAATGTTTATTATCACATTAACCGCCTTGTCAGTCACCAGTGACTGACAAGGTGGTCAATGTGATAATCATCCCATCATTTTGTGGTGATAATTCAAAAACTACAATTACAATTTCGAAACTAATTTTACTTAGGCCACCGTTTCACTGTCCTCTACCTATGTTCAAAATTTCAATCTCCTACTCCTTATAGATTAGGAGGAGAGACATTACAACGAAACCCACTTTCGAGCAGTAAGAGCTTCGCTTCGCTTAGGTAATAATATGACTTTAGATATTGAATATATTAGTGGAACTCCATTTACCTTTGGCGGCTTGTTCTTTCCATATTTTCTTGTTGTCGCTGAGGCAAGCCACCCACGGCTTCCTTATTTTGAATTTATTGCTTCCCTCAGCGCCTGTTGAAAGAGTTTAATCATTATAATGGCGTTTCGAGCCTCTTTTAAAGACCTTCACCCTTATTGGATTTGCACTACTAGCACCCATTGGCTTTCTGCTACAACAGCGTCGGCTAAAGTCATTAGTACAGGATTATTAACTATGTGACGGTTATTTAAAGATATTTTCGTAGGAAAATAGGAAAACAGTTAATTGACTGTAACATCGACTTATAATAAGAAGAAGAATGGATAAGATTAGGAATGAGTACATAAGAGGAAGTTTGAAAGTGGCGCCTGTGTTAGAAAAGATGAAAGAAAATCGTATGTCCTGGTACGGACATGTTTTGTGAAAAGAGGAAACGGATGTAATAAA
>DWHU01001008.1:0-14380 GCA_018247975.1 Parides photinus | reverse complement strand
CGAACGTTTTATTAAAATATCTGTGAATGGCAAGTAAAGCACTGCCTTTCTGCCTATATGGAGCGCACGCCCCTGCTGTGTTTCCTTCCTCATTTTTACCAAGAATAAAATATCAGAACCCATATCGTTCTAAGTTAGCAAAAGTGATATCTATACTTTAACTTTACAATGGGTGTCCTGTCTAAAAACTAGTCCATCAATTTAAAATTGTTATGTATATACATATATCAGACAGTAGATAACGAAAGAATGAGTATATGTTGTAACAACGAATTGCTTACACTAGAACAATTAGCCTTTGCAGTTTATTACTAATGTGTTTTCTTGTAACTATTAAAGGTGACCGCTGTCATATTACATGTAACGATGTTCGGTGTATCAGTACATACCAATAATTATCATGAATGTAAATCTTTGTTATACAATGATTTAAAATCATGCACAAATCCGTGAATGTTTGGCTTCTGTATCGCTTATTTAAAAAAGTGTTTACGTGAAGTTTACCTTTTGCTTAATGTTTCGATGTTAAACAATAAATGATGTTTCATCTTTAGAGTGTAGAGTATTGAAACATTACATACGTAATACATTATCGGTTTTAAAAGTAATAGAAATACGAGAGGCAGACACTAAATCATAGTGTCTTAGTTTTTATTGCTCCACACCGCAAAGGAGAGTCGTGTGAACGTCTCCATTCTACACATTATATTTACATAATCATTTATTACATTGTTTTTGCACATGATATATGTTTCTACTTCTGTTATTATAATACACTCGCAGCTACTCTTGTGAAACCATTGAAACAGTGCTCAATAGCACCAATACAATTACGTGATCGTATACTGATTAGTTCAAAATGTTATTAGATTTATAAAATACTTACAATATACATGTCGACTTAATTATAAATTGAAGACCCGGAAGAGTAGTGAAGATTACTTACCTGAAAAAAGTAAAGAACAATTAGATTTTTAACAGATCATTTATACCATTGTCTTTAGTTAAATACTATAAATATGCTTTATAATAAAATATGAAATAAACAGTTTAATGTTCCCTTTGCTGAGACTCGGAGTATTCTTTCATAATGAAAGAGCTAGGCCTTATTAGCTTGGCTATCCACCACGCTGGGCAAGTACGGGTTGGCGGGTGTCACATTCACAAAAGCTGTTCCATGGAACATGTCGAATTCCTCATGACGTTTTATTTCATAGAAAGCTTAACAGATAATTACAATGTATGGGCCGCTTTGTAGTTATTTTACATAGACAAAGTACTTATATTAATAGTTATTTAACTTAATCGTTACAGGTATCTTAAATGCAAACACTCACGTATCCAGTTGTTTACTTTACTACACTTAGTCGTAAGTTATTGAGAAATAAAATGAGAGCTAATTTGTTTTATGTTTACTTAACGTGCTACAAGCTGTGAACTATTGCCACATCCGTTTAACTGTTGCCACGTGAGCGACACGTGGTTAACTTTATCACAGCTCATGTTTTATTATAAACACAACGTTCATTTAGAAAACATACACCGGAAAAAGATTATATACATGCCATAATTTATTTCATGATAACTAAGTCGTTGTAAAAAACAATATAAAGCTTTGAATGTACTGTAATATTCGAGCAACTTTAAAAGCATACTACTACGCGTTATAGTAAAAAATACCTGTTATTCCTCTATGTACTTATTTAAAAAATTATAAATAAAGTAATATTTAATAATATCGCAGAAAAGTTATTGTGGTGGAGTCGTAAATTTGTTTATAACCATAAAAATTTATGTTCATTGAAGATACAGCTTATATAAACGCGTTTACTGCAGCTTAAACAATAATAATGCCAGAGGTTTTATCTTTTGCTTGATATGAATGTAATTATTTTAAAAGGAAACTTAAGATTTAGTGATATCGACTTTGATACTTTTATTAATTTCCATAAGAGTACATTATATACAATTATTAAGAAAATGTTCTAACATAGAATGGTTTACGGAGGCTCTATTAACATTTGCTTACGATACGAAAGAATTTGTGGTAGAATTAAAATATTGTAATGTTCTATTTATAATAATTAGTTATAGAATTAATATGAGAGTTACAGATTTGTTTTTGGTTTTTCATAATAAGTAGTTCATGCGATACCTTATGAATTAAAAATGTTAATAAAAAGCTTGGAAAAGGTTGTTTTTTTTTGTACCGATATGTAATGCTTCACCACATACTAAGGTGTGGAATTCAGAAAGCGATTGAATAATAAATAAGTTATCTGCGTATTCCTCGAAGCGTGTAATGCGTTGTTTACTACGTGTTCTTTATATTTCCGCATACTCAATACAGCCGAGGTATTTTATCAATCAACAAACTAAAGCCCGGCGGCGCCACCGTCGGTTCTTCCTAGAAATTAACTCCATAGATCATATCCTATTTTAAACCAGTTTTAACGCTGCTAGATTTATTATTTAGATCCTATTCAATAATAGCAATACGAAGGAGCCAATAACACGTTCAATACCCTACGATAAAACCACGTAGATCAATCAAGAAATAGCATTGAAAGTTGAAAAGAAATTAATTAAACGGTTGATGGCCTACAAATAAAAATAAACACTAAATGTTTTAAAAGACTGTTCTGTCTATAAATTCTTTTAGATAAACATTTCGCATATAAAAGTAGGCAAATAATGTGTATGTAATAAACCATCAAAAGTATTTTTACGATTGTATGTAAAATGTTCACGATAACATATTTTAATGAATTAAATTAAAACTGTCTTAAGGCTAGCTTTCTACGTCGTGTGAGGTTAACCTAAACAAAGCAATTAGATATTGGAAATTGTAAAGTAGCCGTTTGATTTATTGACGAAGTCGAAACGTGGGTCATATTATGTGCATTAAACTTGTAAACATGGTTCGCAGACCGCTTTCCTGTTATATAGCTTATGGAAGCTCACTCTCACTAAGCGAAAGTAAACTAACAAGTGGGAACGCCCGTTGTTTGATGACTACAGCGACAAACATAAATTGCAATACGCTTTTATCTATGTTAGACATATCGTCAACGTTACATATTTAAGCTCATTTGATAATTAATTTTAAGCTTCTGAAACATAACGCTTCGGATACAACATTACATAGCTTAAAGTTGATACTAACTTCGCTTTTTATAGTATATATTAAAAATATTAAACTATATAAATTTTTCAGGAACATTAAATTACTTAATTATATTTGTATTTTGTGCATTAAACATATTTATAAACATATTGAAATGTAAAAGCAAGAAGACTTTACAGTTAGATAAAAGAGTTAGATAGAGAACTTAGGACACATTTGTATTGGTTTACTTATAGGGAAAAGACTCCTATTGTGGCGTCCGTATTTGACATGTTTGTCACGTTTTTAACATTTAATTGTGACCCCGTTCAAATAGCATGAGAATCTATATGTTTTTTAAAATCAATGTCTAGAGATTTATTACGAATTATTAATTTTAATTTCGAAAAAGTCGCATTGTTATTTGCTGAGCAATGCTTCTTAATTTGTTATATATTTTAGCCATATAATTACCTAACCATATCTCACTGTAAATAAACTTACGTGTACTACATTCTCATAAGAAGTGGTATCATCATACAAGTGTTAAAAGGACGGATAACTTGAAAAGGGAAGCGATCGTTTGGCTGTCTGTGAGCATGTAAACCGGACGCATCTAATGCAGTTTCTCCGCGGCCGGTAGCGGGGCCCGGTCAGTTACACCGCGGGCTAAAGATAGAGAAATTAGTTGCACTCCGGCAAGTTAATGGACCAGCACCGACCGCTCCTCACCGCCCATACCATATACGAGGGATCGCGGCCGAGATCGATCACCACTAATTGTGCACTACGCGTACCTCGACCAACAAAACAACTACCAACATGAAACGAATGGACTACCTAACAGGTGAACAGATATAAAATCCAACTAAACATACACTTGATATATGTTCCCCAACGTAGGGCGTACGCCCCACAGGGAAGCAATTCGACGGTTAATAGAAAAAATGTTTATTTCATACCTGCTAGTCTAGAAATTACATTACGCCGAGATCCACAAGTAAACAAGGATATGCTTGTGTCAGAGGAGCTCGCTTTTCAGTAACAGAGTTAATTAAATAAAACTAGAATAATTATAAACAAGACAAACTTTGTAGAAACAAGTAGGTAAGTGAGTGCTTGAGCAGTTTAAACCAAAAAGTTTAGTAAGTAAAAGTGTTAAGTTCAGCCGTGCCTTAGTAGTTCTTCAGTGTTGTTTTAAGCCATTACGTAAGGGTTTTCTTGTTTGCATAGTGGTTCAAAGGATAGATTTTAGTTAATTAATTTATTTTATTACACAATTTTGCTGATTGTATAAATTGTTGACGCGAAAAGCTGGTATGACGAGGTAAGTTGAAACTAAATTATCTTTGCGTCATTTATTATAGATTTTGGGTAGTATTGTAGGTTTTTATGTGTTCTAAAATGATAGCTAATATATATTGTTGTCTTACAGTTAAAACTTTAGATAGTTGAAGGGGCAATTTGAGAATTGACCCGACATCGCAACTATTCTCTTTGCTATAGACTTTTTAATTGCAATGCTAGACGTTGGCGTCACATTTAAAGAAAATAAAGCTGTTAAAATATATATGTTTCTTAAGTAGACAACTAAATATTAATATGAAAAAAGATATTTAGTTGTCCACTTAAGAATGATATGTCAACTATGTATGATATACTTAAGGGTGAGGGGACATAAGAGTTTTAGAAAGGCCAGGGTTGGGCATGACACAGAAAAGGTTAAATAACACTGGTTTATATACACGATTCTCAAAAGGATAAACCAAACATTCATTGATCTATTTTTTGCTGCAAAAAACCGTCTACTGATATTTTTGATGTAAACTTTTCATTCAGCAGAAACAGTAAGTAAAGATTCACGAAATTTCAACTTGATTCAACTACCTTTAATGTTTTTATGAATTTATAGCGAAAATATTGCTTTAAAGGTGTAACTGTCTAATTTACCATGCGAACATCATAAAACGTTAGGCTTTTGGTTATTTTATCCAGAAGTTGCTATTAAAAATTCATATTATAAATGCAGAGACCTGTTGCATATGCATAGAACGTTCGCGTGAGCATTAAAGATATAAATAAACAATTATAACCGGTAGCAAGATGAAATCAAGGCGGTTTAATCTCAAGCAGTGTTGCCTCTTATATTTACATGAACTAAAATATATTTAGATGTTTGATTTTAAAAATACTTTTGTTAGTTATTCTCATTGTATCTAACACTAATTTAATGTATAATTTGATGCAAAATTATGTCAGTGTTATCAATTATTATATATTTGCAAAGAAAATATATAGTTGCTGTTAGTACTTTCAAAGCGATAAATAGCTGCTGCATTATACTCTTGGCATTAAACTTTCAATGGAAAATATACAGGAAACCTTAACAAGCTGTAACAGTGAATAATAGCAATCTGTTTCATAACTCCTGGTCTAGTGATTGGTTATTATATAGATAATGGTGTGTGCACAGGAATAGGCTGTTGGTAAGCGTAACACCGTAATCACCCCGACTTTCCACACTTATCAGCCATCCGTGCGATTTGTAACGATACCGTCGAGAAAGTCTGATCAGCAAGATTAGACGACGCACGTTTATATATACGAATGTGGAATCGCAATGTGACTAGATCGCTTTATTACAGTGTAGATTCTAGACACCACAGTTCTATAAAGACACGTCTACAACGACTACTTGAAAGAATATATGTAAACACAAGCGGACTCGGCTAACTTTTACAACAACAGATTCATGATTTTAAAATAAACACTTAATTTTTTATTATATCAGTACAATAATATACAGAATTTGATTGAATTAAATTGAGCGCAAAAGGATTGTTATTTTCTCGGGCTTTGAAGTAAAATTTTGTACTTATAAACCTATTTCCGACGAAGACAAATCTAAAAACACAAAAATCGTGAAAATCGGTTCAGTCGTTCTCAGGTTATAAGTGTTGTATCTAACACTACTTTCTTTTTCGTGTGTGTAGATTAAACGACGATATTTTATTACAGCGCCATCTATTGAATACGGATTCAATTCAGTTAACAGATATCGACTTCAGTCAGTATCGTTCGGAAGTAATAAATAATTGTGACTATCTGTAAACAAATAATTTGCAATAAAATAATACTGCGACTGTAAATTGAGATATAAGTTGGATCAAACTGAACGCGGTGTGCAAATTTGATTAAAATCGGTTAAGTAGTTTAGGAGCCCATCGGGAACAAACACTGTGACACGTAATTTATATATATATATTAAGATTTCTGTTTAATGGTTTATAGAGATGTGTTGACATTATATCCCACTGAGTTTACGCTTGACAAAAGTATATTTCAACCGGTTTGTTTCCTCTTTTTCCACAAAACATTTAAACTCATTTACATATTAATTTATATAAAAAGTCATAGTTACGGTAAGAAATACATTTTATCACCTCACATTTAAGAAAGCATTGAAGCATGAAGGATTTCTTTATGATTTTTGTGTTTAAATAAAATGGATATTTTATTAAGAATTATCAATGTTTTTAAAAACTTTTTAATAGTAAAGTAGTTACAATTTAATAAACTTTTAGCATATAAATATTTAAAGGAGCTTACACAAGCTTCTGAGAAGACTAAACCAACACAAACATGTATCGTCTTACTTCGGGGAATCGGTGCTTAAATACTTAACTTTAAATTTTAGGGCACTGCAATCTGTTAAAATACATTGTTTTAATATACTTAACATGAAGAAAAAATTTAGGACAGGACAAGTATTTTTATCCTTGTACGTATTATATAATTTTTAATCAATTTTATTAATAGTAATGAACTGGTTTTGAATTTCAACCAAAAGTAGTAAACATATTAACATATTTGTAAATATTACAAAAGCTTACAAAGTAGTTAACATGGGCCAAAAATTTATGAACATGTAATACAAATACACAAAAAACTCAATAGATTTATAAATGTATACCTGTGGTTAATTGATACTGTTCTTTAATTACTAAATGGTTACTTACATCTCGTCGAACATAGTAGCCATTATTTTGAAGAAATAATAAAGTGTATAATAAAAATACCTTTTTAGATATAAACCCACTAGAGTAGACAAAAAATCTTAATAAATAAATACCTAGAGGTAAACACTACATTTAAGTAACACTTGACCACTTTTAACTAAGAATAACGACGAACAAATATGAACGAGTCTTTAAATATTTCTCCATATACTTTCTGTGACCTCTAGTGTGCATAATTCCCTTTATAAATCGCAGCGGTAAAGTACATTAAGCCATTAGTGTCACCAGCTAGCAGCAAGAAAGTGGAAGCACCGACGCGGGAGTATTAATTGGCGCGTTTCCCGTTACGTTAGCCGCATTAGCTGTCCCGGATTTTCCATGGAGCAATAGAAGAATAATCTGCAATGCGTTTTAAGTTATCAATATAGATGATAAATACTAGAAATCGGCTAGCGAATCATATGTTTTTCTTCAAGAATCGAATATTGATCGATATCGATCGTACGCTATATGTCAAAAAGGTGTTGCCTATTCTCTCCGCGTGGCGGCGACACTTCCTTCTCCGCTCGCGTACCATGCTTACTTTGTTTACGCCATATTTATTTTTTCTTATTTGATTGTCGAAATAAACGTATATCCGCATAAGGTTCATGATTTTCTCCAACATTAAAACTCACAAGGAAAGTGTTACCCTGGAATTATATCTTTCTTACTCGCCTTTTAAGATAGAAGTAGCGGTAATATCCCAATGAATTTTTGATAAACAAATAGATTCCTGTGTCAAAGACTGTGTCCATGCTATATCACCATTAATATCTTGGTTCTCTAAAAAAGAACAAACCTTGGAAAAAAAGGAGTTTGTAGTTTTCAAAGGAAATTGAGATGGAAACTAACTTTAAAAACAATTATTCATTATAAATAATATAAATACAAGTTAATAAATAAATTTTAAGTGTGAATTGAAATTATTATACAATTTTGGATTTCCGTTTGCATCTACGTATAAATTGATCTTAGTTAAAACTCTGTTGATACTATTGTACGTAATGAACGGTATTCATTGATGCAAAATTAAAGAAATAATCTGAGCGTTGTCAACAATAATTTTTAGAAACATAGTTGACCCCAAACGCTAATTGTGGATTTAAGGTTACAAGAAGATAAATCAAACTTTTTTAAAGAAAGTAACAAAGAAAACAAAGTTTTGGGACAATCGAGAGAGAGAATAGGTGCACCTGCCTACCCACGTGCCGCTTTCGCTTCATTCACATTCGTTTTCCGTCTCAGATCTATCTGGTTTCGGTGGTCTGCATTAAACCGTGTGACGGTCTACTTAGAAAGTTTATTAAATATCCAATATCTATATACACAAAAACAATATAGTTACCTTGAAATGTTACTACCGATTATTGCTGTCTGAAGATGCGCCTGCAGTGTAAAAAGATGCTCCTTTCACTTGATATCGAAAGTGCAACTTCTATGCAAGCGAATTGACCTACGGCCTCTTGCATTTAGCAATACTGGTTTTGTACGTACACGTTCACTACCTATTAAGTTCGTCAGAACCTAGCTATAACTTATAATAATAATCGAGTTTTTAGGCCAAAACCTTCGGGAAAGCTCGTAGTGTCTAAATGTAACTATTAGCTCTGTTAATAAAAGAGATCCCTGGTTTAATTCTCGGACTATTTGTTAGGAGAAGTTCTTTTAGATCCACTTGGTTTGATACTTAGCTAAGGAATATAGTTATCGAATGATCTACCTGCCGATGTTTTCCCAAAAATCATTAATTTATTTGATTTGATTATTCAAAAAGGTCTGGATAAGCTTTGTTAGTGGTTGGAAATGCTTGTGATGCCTCTTGTCTATGGGCCACGGTAACTGCTCATCACTAGTCATGCCATACTTTGCTAAAATCTTGACATAAAATCACCCCTATATTGTGTACTTAACAAAATAACAGATAGATGTTCCAATTCTTTATGTATATATGAGAGCCAGAGTAGTCTAGGCTAGCAGTCTACCATCTTTAGCTTCATTGTGACTATACATCGTGTGAAATCGAAGAATGCACATAGCAAGTGTTCTTGCGCTTGCATATAAATAAAATGTATATTAGCGTGTAATACTTGGATGTATTTATACGGTTATTCTTGTATCTTTGTATGTATGTATTTGATATTGAAACTTGCTAACGTAAATGATAAAAACACTAAAGTCTTGCGTAGGAAATACAAAGAAGGTTTTTTCAAAAAGTTAAAGTTTAATATGAATTCATATAATGTAATGACATATCCATTCATTAAGGCTAATGAGAATTCCAGCGTCATCACACTCGTATGTAGCTCTAGACATAGTTATCAAAGAGATTCTATTGAAGAAACATTCATTCCGTTAACCGTATAAAAACATGTTACATTCTCTTCCTCATAAAGTCAACGTATCCACTACAACAAACCAATATGGTTGATAAATACGAGAGGAAGTTTAATATGGAAGATTTTATTTATGGATTGCAACATGGTTTAACGAACCAATCAATATTAAGAGCGTAAATCCTTTACATTCATACACAATGTGTTTATTATTAAAAAATAATATGCCAATATTCATCTATAAACATTTCTTCTGTTTGACATTCATTTATAGTTGTTTAATTTATAAAGAGATCAAGAGATCATGTATATATTTTAAGGCGAATAATTCAATGTCCTAGTGTGTATCGAATCAGTGCCTCAATGTTAATGACTGGGATATTAGTGAGTATTAGATTAAATGATACTTCACATACAATACATTGTCAAAGTACTACATCGTAGTGAACCAAAGCTAAAGACTAATTTATTGAACAGTTAACGTGAACATTGGGAACGGAGCAAATTTTCTCATAGCAACAAAATACTATTCTTGTTGCAATGAAACACGTCTTATTTATTTTCTTCTATTGTTTTTTCTATTATGTGCTTACTATATTTTAATAGTTCAATGAAACGCGATGCGTGCGCTCTGATAGGGGAAATATAACTCATTGCACACCGCCCGGGATAAACCGATGTTAAAATACATCGAGCACGAGAATTGGCATCGGTATTAATGGTTAACCGGCCTCTTTGCTTAATGGTGTTCGGTTAACCACCTGTCAAGTGGTCACCATTTCGCCGGACAAATCGCGGCGGACCACCTACCGAGGTGAATCGTAAACATGCAAATTCATAACTTACACGGACTCACTTGCGCATGATGAAGTATCAGTAACTCACTTTAACAAAAGCTGAAGCCGCCCCGGACGAAAAAACGATAAAAAAATTCGCTTATAGTAAAAAGATTTATTACTCAAGCTCCATGTCCTATTGGCTAGAGTTACTATTTCAAGATCGAAGGAATATATCAATTGTAAACTTAACAATTGAACTTGAAAAGCGTTTTAACGAATAAATAATATCAATAAGATCATTTACATATACCACACAGTGTATCTATGTACCTTTTTAAGTAATCTAATTTAAATACAGTAAAACGCCATTTATTAAGTTTCTCGTTGTAATTCTTGGTAGCGAGCGCGTTATGAATTGACAAATAGAATTATAGGACCGTTAAATATTATTATACAAACTAAACCTACTTAAAGATGATATATTGATTTAGTGTTATGACCCATAGATACGTTTAATTCAATAAATTGTGAAGAGATACGGAGCAATGTTCGCGCCTTAAAATAGTTACTATACTAGCGATAAGAAAATGTATGGAGATAAACTGTGAATAAATGAGATTAATCGAAGGGCATCTTATATTCATCAATGTATATTACTGAAGAATTCGGTAATTCATCAAGAGCTTAAATTTATATATCCTCTTGTAACTATATATTATACCATAAGGTCCCTTTTCAATTAAAATCAAATGTTAAAAGAAAAGCTCTGAAATGCTCTCTAAAGTCATTCCCGTAGAAGTCGACCCGAATTTTCGAAGTAGGCTCGAGGTACCCCCGTCTCCCGTCATCAGCGACCTGGATGTCTGGGTCTAAAAACTAGTGTATCGTCATCGACCCCTAAGTTATGGGCAAAATTTCAGCCCTCTAAAACATTAGAAGGGGTTCAAATTATGCTTGGCAAATTTGTACAGACGACGACGAAAAAACTTTGTAAGTTAATGAAAAACATAATTAATCGCAGCGTTATACTACTCTAGAATGTACGATATATGTACAACAATTAAAAAACAAATTACTATAAGATATATTATAACACTTATAATATAAATATGCAGCTAAGTTTGTTTTCATTGCTTGTATTTAAAGTGGTGCATATCAACAAAAAAGAAGACGAGTTATAATATGAGCAGTCCGCACAAAAGGCATGCGAGTGCCGTTGTCGCGGAAGCGAATTTGCAATCTTGCCCCTCCAGAGCAATCACCGGGACTGCCCCAACAGTGAGTCGTGATCCCGGACGATGAGGCAACCATTCCTCATAAACCTTTCATACTGTTACGACTACGACGCACTTAGCGTCGGAATGCCAGATTCTATTAATGCACAATGAAGGAAGTTAGCCTGGCTGAAGCAAACTACACAAGACACATCCCAACTATCGAAATACCTTACATTGACATTATATAAGCAATCGTTTTTATATGATTCATCATTTAGTGTGTCATTAAAATTAACGTTACATATAATTTATATCAACATTTGCGTATATAACCCTAATATAAGGATGATTTATTGAAAAAAGGAAAAGTATCGAGTTAAAATGTTAACACGTATTTAATCGTAAATTAAGAAACAATTAGTCTGTATATAAACTGAAAATAAACAAATAATTTTTTTTTAAGAACATGCTTTTCGTATTTTTTATAACAACCAAATATTAAAAGAAAGCTTCAAAATTATCTCCAAAGCCATCCCCGAAGAATTCGACTCCCAGGCTGTGTGCAAAATTTCTGCCCTCTGGGACAATGGGTACAGATTTGTACATACGACGACGACGAAAAAACTTCGTAAGTTAAACTTCTAATACATTGTCAACGAAAATGATTTGAACTCTAATTATCTTATCCCAAAAAATTTTATAATATTATAACAGTAAATTGGGAGTAATAACCGTACATCAAACTTAGTACTAAACATTAGCAACGTCAGGCAAACATCAGCAACGTCAATCAATCATCTGTCCAATGTATCAGGAAAGGTTATAAAAAAACATCAAAGCTATTTACCAATGCCGTCAAAATATATTTCTTATGTTATATCACAGTTGTTAAAGCATTTTTAAATTAAACTCGGCTATTGACCTTGTGTAGCAAAAATTTTATTTTACTGAGGCATAATTTTATTAAGAACACTAAATTGAGATCATCTTGCCTCGAATAATTACACTGTCGTGTAAAAAATCTAGAAGCGTATTCCAAGGTTTGTTAACAGTGTGAAGTATGAGCAGTTATAATAAAAACATTTTACATGTACTGTTTATCGAAAGTGTGGTTAAATTGTGTAAATGGTTAGGTGAAGAGGTTCTTTTTTAATTATAAGTATATTCTTGTAAGCAGCCCTCGTATTATTCAAGGATCTATCCCGACAAGAGAGTCAAAGCCTGGTATCTACTTTGCTTGCTATGTTATTAGAAAATGTCGGTTTACCCACTGATAATTAATAAAATAAGCAATTACAGCTTAGTTCTATGTAATAATAAAAATGTACTAAAGCATCATCTTACAAGTGGCCTTCCATTGGATTGTGGCAGACAAATATTTGTGTAACGCAACACGATAAGCCGTATAGTGGATCTTGATCCTATGAGAATATAAATATAATCCTATTACGCGACAGATTAAAATTCGGTGCTCGGTTGGCGGACAAATCTTGCGTGATGGCTTTACGCAATGATGTAATAAACTAGAAATAAAGATAGTGAGACCTCTTTACACATTTCATTCCATTACAATTATTCACTTTATAACTCTTGAGTCATGAGAATATCATCATAGTAACC
Organism: Parides photinus; assembly: GCA_018247975.1. Lineage (NCBI taxonomy): Eukaryota > Metazoa > Arthropoda > Insecta > Lepidoptera > Papilionidae > Parides > Parides photinus. The sequence goes on along the minus strand of DWHU01001008.1, from coordinate 1,264 downwards.
TAAAAGTATGTCACGGGTTAATTATGCTATAAACTATTCACAGATCTTCATGAAATACTATGAAAACTAATAACGTATAAAACTATTTATCTCTTTATTCGTTTTGGTTGACTTTTACCACCATCACTGTCATCATCAAATTTAAGTTGAAGCAACTACAAAATCTTTTTCATTCACGTTAATAAACTAAAATTTTACTAACATTTAACAAGCATAGTTAAGAGATAATCTCAATCTGTGAAATTTAGTGTAAAGGCGAAAGCGCTAAATTGTAGACTACTAGCAGACTCAGCCACGTGTTTGCTGAGCCTAAAGTATAAGATAAATTTATATTGTAGTTAACACAATACAGTTAAATTTAATGTTTTGTATTTTTAAATTTTTGGTGTTTTCATAGCCGGTCATAGTTTACACAGACTGAAGTGTAAACACATTTAACACAGTGCCATCTATTGAACACGGACTCGATCCAGTCAACAGATATCGACTTCTGTTAATATCGTACGGAAGTTATCCTATATCTCTCAAGTTGTATCAGTCTGCACACGGTGTGGAAATTTGATTAAAATCGGTTAAGTAGTTTAGGGAGTCCATCGCGGACAAACACTGTGACCCGTAATTTATATATATTAAGATTACATATATGTTCTCGTTTATGTAAAACTCGTAAAGAACTGGTTAGCTTTAATAATAAATGTGTGTCTAGGGGAAGAGGACGAGGTGGGGAAGGTTCAGGGTTGTTGGCGACCGAACCACCGCGCCATTCATCATGCATTGAGAAATTTAACAAAAGGTAAAAAGCATATTGAGTTTAGATACGCAGCGGTTTGTCAGAGACCCTTTGTCTAGCGTAAGAAAATAAGAGAACCGAAGACAGATGTGCGAATTCTTGAATGGTGGGATTTATAATACAATGTTGGGAACACGTGGGGCTTATGCCGTAGCAAATATTGTACCCAAGTTATAGCAAAACGTTGGATGAAAGAATTTATGTGAATAATTTAAATTAATATCACTAATCCAATGTCGTTTTTAGTATTAACATAATCAACTTACCAATAATTAAAAACCTTTTTTTGCTACATTTTAATGTATTGCAAATAAGTGTACCAACGATACCTATTTAAATGTTATTAGCACAGTTAATTATAGAATACTATCTTATAGTTAAGAAGAATAATACACAATATATGATATATCATATGTTACATTGATATTAATACCAGTTTGTTATGCGCTTTGAATGAAACCGTAAACTTTTTAA
>DWHU01001007.1:0-14382 GCA_018247975.1 Parides photinus | reverse complement strand
ATATTTATGTTATAATCATGTAAATTGGATAAAACACCTTTTTTTTTTATTCTATGCCGTTTTAACCACATAACGGCAGTTTTGATACTTTTTGTGGTTTCGGATAAGTTATTGAGAGTGTTTGCAAATGTTTTAAAATACAAAAAATTATTAAACTTTCAAGAAAAGTTTTTTTTTTTAAATATAACTCTATAACCATTGATTTTTGGATAATAAATAAGATTTTGGATAACAAAACATATTGATATTGAAGTTAGTTGACAAAAATACTTCCAAATGAAGATTCTATTTTAAGTCTAGTTATTTTATAAAAAATTGTATGGAACATATAAACATATACATTATTGTGATAAATATTTGCTATCAGATTTAGCTTACGCTATGTTGAAGGGGACAATGTCTTACTAGAATTTAAGATGAATGTATATGAAATTTAAAAGTTCTAGTCTATTTAGAGCCCTGCTGATGAGCTGATGAATATATTATAATAAAATATTAATAAAGAAATTTAAATTATCTCAAAAATGCAGTACATTGTTCTAGTACTAAAACAGTATTGGCTAAAGATCTGTAAAAAATAACGCTTACGCAAAATCAATAACGCAAGGTGACTTAGCTAGCGCAGCTACTTAACAATTTTCTAACAGTTCGTGTCTGAAAACAATCTAGTGCTATTTTTAGGTTAAAAAAAATTGGACTGTCGTACATTTGCACTGCCGCGGACTGTGATTATAATGATGATTTTTTACGTTTAAAAATTTTTGCTCGTATATACAATTAAAACTCTTTAGAAAATATAAATACTTACTAACGTTTTTATGGTACGGATTAATGAATATATGATTTTTTTACGTACACTAAAATATAAAAGATATATTATAAAGACGTCCTTACTGTATATATTAACACATGTATCTTCTGCTCTTAAAGATATTTGATAGCTGAGTGGTTTAGGACCTCTGCCTCCGATTCGTAGGTCGCGGGATCGAATCCGGCGCTCACCGATGACTTTTCTGAGTTATGTGCGCTTTAACAAATTAAATATCACTGGCTTTACCCGCCAACCCGCACTTGGCCCGCGTGGTGGATTAAGGCCAAATACTCTCTCATTATGAGAGAAGGCCGAGTCCCTGCAGCGGTAACCTATAGAAGGCGGAAAATAAACTGGAACAGTGAAATGGTTTTGAAAATATCATTGGCTCTAATTATTTAGGAGAAAATCCATTTCTGTTTTGAGACATAAAATTATTTGTAAGTCTTGTTTTGAATTATACACAAATATGCAGACAGACAATTAATCTGTATTTTCAATATCATTTAATAATAATGTATACAGTAATTGCAATGGAACATATTATTTTGTAAATAGTTGTAACAGTGAAGAAAATAGGCAGACATAGAATCTATTAAAGATCATATAATTTGATTAATCTTTTCTCATCTACTTCGGTTATTTATGTTTAAGTCATAAACCTGTCTTATGGAAAGAATATTTTGATGAGCGTTCTCTTTCTAAAGGGATATGGTATAAAACCATGCAATCTAGTCCGGTTCACACTTCGTCGTTTGATAGGACCAATATTAGCAGGGTAGACCTTATTGTGGCCTTTCGGCTTCGTTCAGGACACATCCCTCTTAACAGCTTCGCATACCTCCTAAGAAAAGCTTCCTCTCCGGATTGTGCTGAATGTGATAACATTGAGGACTGTTATCACATAATAGGGGAATGTGTCCGGAATGATGCCGAAAGGCAGATTTTTTTTGACTAGGTTTAACATAAATCTTCTAAACGTCGTTGCGTTCAATAGCATTCTTGCCTTCCCAATGTCTGGGGAGGCAAGAATGTTATATAAAATTGTACAGATTGGCCTGCGACGCAGAATTTGATCATATTTAGTGTATTTAGTTAAGTAGTTTTAATTTAAATTGAAGCCGTGATAGCCTAGTGGTTTGGGACCTTGGCCTCCGATTCGGAGGTCGCGAGATCGAATCCGGCGCGCACCAATGACTTTTCAGAGTTATGTGCGCTTTAAGAAATTAAATATCACTGGCTTTATCCGCCAACCCGCACTTAGCCAGCGTGGTGGATAATGGCCAAAACTTTCTCCATTAGGAGAGAAGGCTCCGTGTCCAAACAGTGGGTACATTCAGAGGGTTGAAAAAAAATCCATCCATAAAAAAAACCTGTCTAAACTAAAAACTTATTGTATAAGTATTTAATCTGTACACAACGTTCATTATATAATGACACGAGAAGTTTGTGACCTTTCCAAGGTTATTTGTAAGTGGGAGTCATGTGCATTTGTATATTACTTTTTCTCTAATATACGCAGATAATTGTGAACATTTCCTTGTACTACTAATCACTTTTTAATTTTAACCGCTCTGAAATTTATGAGGAAGGGAAATTAAACGTAAATATATTAATTTATTATTGTTGCAATAGAAAGTATATATTGATTCTGGTGAAGTTAACGCTGATAGTTCTATAAACCATTACAGTTGCTCGGACCCACGGCTAAAATGAAAGTAAATGGTCCAGTTATATTAATAATTTATAGGTATACTAATGTATAGAATTTTCTGTATAAAAACTTTAAGCAAAGATCAAGAAAAGGGTAAATTTATCTTGTCTATCTGTTTTAGTCATTATAGTTCCCAGATGTTTTTTTTTTTAGTATTTATATGTTTCCACTGCTGGGACTCGGCCTTCTCTCATAATGAGAGAGTATTTGGCCTTAATCCACCACTCTGGCCAAGTGCGGGTTGGCGGATAAAGCCAGTGATATTTAATTTCTTAAAGCGCACATAACTCAAAAAAGTCGTCAGTGCGCGCCGGATTCGATCCCGCGACCTCCGAATCGGTGGCCGAGGTCCTAAACCACTCGGCTATCACGGCTTAATCTCAAGAAGACGAGCACAATTTGGTGCTGATTAAATCTTAACTAGTTTCACATTTGCATGAGCAGTGTCATTTACAATGGTACATTATATTATTATTGCTAGTCACACTGAAACAGCTCAAGTGACTTCTCTGATTTGAACCAGAGACGGTATTGTAAAGACAAATTATCCATTGCAACGCTAATATAGTTAATGTACTTTTAATGAACCTAATAATAAATAAACTTTTCTTTCTTTCCAGATAACGCGACCGAGTAAACGCCAAACGAGATACGCGCACTACCGATCACAATATAGTTTCATCTAGTCATATTTTTTTTTATAAATTATACTAATCGAAAATGAAATAATAAAAAGATATATAATAATCAGTGAGAATTAAGCCTGTACTTATTTTTTATTTTATTTATACTTAGTTAAGTTTGTACTTAGTTCCTAAATAAAAGATGCAAATACTAAACGCTAGATACGCCTTAAGGGCGTCGGCGTCGCAACTTCAGTCTTGGTGTTCAGTTCGAAGCCGGACAGCGACAACTGTAAGTATATATTTAATTTAAATATATATACATATCTTTTCTCCTTTTATGTGGTACCATTTACAACTATTTAAAGTGATCGGAAACCCTAAACTTAGACACCAAATATAAAACAATAGAAAAGGGTATACAGCTTTAGTAACAAGTCTTCGGTTTGTATTTGTAATGAGCGCTTTAGCTATTAGTATAATTTTTATTATGAACCTTTTCTATTAAATAAACATAAATGAATGATTACTACCGAATTCATAGCTTTAATCCATTAATATTAAAAATATATATCAAGTGGTAGTTTGGTGCAAATTAAAATTTTAATGACTACAAAATTTTACTCTACCAGTCTCATGATCCTAGTTAATGCCGAATCCTCTGTAATTATAATTTACTGTCAATGAATAAAACAAGTACGATTAGTATAGTATAAATTGTATTAACAACTACAAGTTATAGTCGAGACATCAAAATTGTTAACACTACTTGAAACGATCACATTAAACCTTAACTTCTTATCATACATTAGATCATAATCAATTAGTGTCATTTTGTTGAACACATTACTAAATTAGATATTATGAACTAATTAGATAACTAACAAATCTATGATGTCTTTAAAGCTATTGAAAAACGCCACGTCTATGGCCATGTTCAAAGTCGACCAATTAATCAAATTTGTTAAGATAGCCTTGCTAATAATAAAACTTAAAGACAGATGTCTTCCCACCAGACTTAGAAATTAATTTACAAGGAATTTAAAGATAAAGATCTGACAAAATTCTCTCTGTGCTTTTTGTAAGCTAAAGAAATGCCAAACACATTTTTTGGATATGGAAATCCACTCGTTCTTCAGTAAAAAAAAGAGTAACATAGCTACCGCGGGAATAATTAAGAAATTTTGCTAGATCTTTGTTGGCGAAGATCACCTAAATAGGTGCCACTACAGTTCCTACAAGTGTTCAAAAATTACTGAATTCGTTAGGGAACCAAGATTTATTAACGTCTAAAGGCGATGAGCATTATGTGGGTGCAATGTAAATCATTTTAAATAGTGCCATGTTATAGGCATGTGTATCAATTACCATTAGGCGAAAGTCTTATCTCTTCGCTTTGTATAGTAAAAACCCAAAAATTTGTCACAGTTTAGTTACTGTCTGGTATTATTAAAAGAATTGAGTAAGTCAATTGAGCTCGTTAGTACGGGATTCGATATCATCATATAAACGGTGCTGATCCCGACCCTATTGCGCGAGTCTGTTGCGACTGGATCATATTCATTTACCAAGCTAACAAGCTAACAACACAATTATTGGTTTCTAAAAATACAACTGCAACGACCTTGTTTTTCCTTATCATTAATTATCTCTCTACTCTATCTTTTCTTAGCCATTATCCGATCTGATGGTGGCGTCCGCTTTCTTCCTTCTCCATTTCGCCCTGTCCTCATCATCTGTAACTTCACATACACACGATAATCTTCGTCTACTAAAACATTTTAATAGACTAGGGATAGGTTTCTTTAAATTTTAATCTCCCTAAAGTCTTAGTGTATGGAACTAATCGATCATTTTATCTCATAATCTATCCCGCAAGAGAAAGATAAAAAATAATCAATGATGGTTTCATTACTAATATTCAAATAGTAATAGGATTATAGCGCTGTTAGAGTTATATATACTGGTGAGAAGTTATATAATAGTTTTTTTTTATTAAAAAAACGACAGACGTTCACCTAATGGTAAGTAATGCATCCCCATATCACATGGACATATATTGAGAAGTAACAAATACAAATGAACGAAGAATATAATATAATGGCATCCTGAGAATGGGAAAAGGCAAAGAGGAAGTCAAATCAAAGGATTGGAGGACGATTTACCGAAAGGATGGAGGTCGAATAGAAGAGATATAGAGATGTGAAGGAAACTTGGGGAGGCCTATAACGATATACAACTTAACCTAGGAAGTGGCTGAAAAGGTTTTTAGTATAAGGTTAAAATATAATATAACGTTAGAGAATAAAAGGTTAAATAAGTAAAAAGTGCTGCTGGTTATAAGAAATGGACACTAGTTAGGATCACATACAGTAGACCACATTGTGCTCGTTGCTTAAAGACAAGATAATTAATATCGTTATCCTGGTATTCTTACAACTTCCTCTGCCTTTCTAACTGGAAACTAGTAGAAGGAAAACGTGCTGTATTTTATATATTGCAATCTATTATTATCTAACTTTTCTGACATATCAGCGAAAATGAAAGTAAATGAGAGTTTGAGTAGTTTTTTCTGGTCTGGGACACCTATATGATCTTTGGCCACAGTTATTTATCGTTATATGCCATAAAAGTAATGAATGATATGCTATAGACAGATTAGCTATCTAGAAATTAAGATAATAAATGAAGTGCCGTTAACATTTATCTTTGTATATAGATAACAAGTATACGCATTAAAAGCACGAAATTATTTTAGTGGTGACCATCAAATCTGATGAAACTTAATAGACTTATCGTTTGTGAACAATGTTTAGGTAAAAGACACATCGCAGTTATTATCGAAAAAAAGTATGTAAACAAACATAAATGTGTACAATCACATATATAAAGTCAACTAAGGCTGTATTGCTGTGGTTAATAGTATGTACTAGGTGACACGTTTGGTCACAGTAGAATATAAAAAATAATGTACCTTTTGTATTAAGATACGTATAATTATTACCTTTGGTTTGTTTAATTACTATAATATATACGTAATAAGACCTTTACATACTTGTTATTCCCATACCAGTAATTTAATCAACATGTTTACTCTTATATTAATTTATAATTATATATAATACTTACGTTAATATATATAAGCGTTTCTCGTAGTATATATAATCATATTTGTATGCGTCATGCTCATTGTGATTTATAACGTATATCTTATATACTTATAAGATACCTTCACTGTCCTATTGGTAGTGTACCTGCCGACTGAGTAAGAGGTCGTGGGTTCGATTCCCGCCACTTAAAATGTTTGTTCACTGTCTGGGAGTTTTCTATGTACATATTTACAAATAAAAATGTATATAAGTAGTCTATCAGCTATCTAGTACCCACAACAGAAGAGAGTATACTCTGCTTATTTACTGCACTATTATTATTGTTATTTGCCTAACCAAGTAAGACTAAGAGAGAATTTCTTTTGGAATTAAATCAGTCTTAGTATAGATTCGCATGAAAAAAAATTATCTAAAATTATTGCCAAGAGAAAACACGAAGTAGGTAATTTCCAAGATAATGATAATGGGATTAAGTCCGCCAATACACGGTGTGTATGAAGTTTGATAAATAAATAAATAAAACGCATTTCTTTTTTATATTTTTCAGAACAAATCCGTAGAGTATAAGCCAATAAGAAGCGTCCTTGTAGCTAACAGAGGCGAAATCGCCATTCGAGTGTTCCGAGCATGCACGGAATTGGGAATCAGATCCGTCGCCATTTACAGCGAACAGGATCGTCTACAGATGCACAGGTAAAAAAATACATAAATATCTGTAAATATTTCGTACAAGTCGCCTATGGCCAACAGTGGACTGTTGCATTCTGATGATGACACGTATAGTAATGCAATTAATACACATTGTCTATACAAGTGATATAATCCATCAAAACTAATACATAAATTTCTATAAAAAACTATTTTGCGTAGACATTCTTAAATATTTTGTTTTGAAGGTATTAATATTTTATAAAAAAAACTGTATTTGTCAATAGGTCATCATCATGTTTTTTTCTTTTTTTAGTCTCGCCCATTTTCCTAATTACTTTTTTTTCTGAGGTTGGCGCAGTGTCAGTCCTAATCTGTGCTAAACATAATGCTAAGGTTTTGGCAATTACAGCCGGCTGCCTGCCTAACGCTAGCCCTCCTTGGCATTGCCAGTGATATTTAATTTCATAAACCGCACGTAACTTGAAAAGGCATTGATGCGCGCCTGGATTCGAACCCGCGACCTCCGATTCGGAGTCCGAGGCCCGTAACCACTCGGCTATCACGGCTTCAATGATCATGTGTGTCATCTTCAAATTGACTATACTGAAACGAGCGGTCAGTTTAGGAAAACATTTCCTGTCGTTATTTTAAACGAGGAATGATTAAAACGTGTCCATTCTTTAATAACAGTTAAAAAGGCTAGCTAGAGTCTTTAATGGCACCAAATAGACTTTTTCGTTTTTTTTTTCTTTGCTTATTTTCTCAGGATCTTACTTCCGAGAATCAGCTTTGGGAATTGAAAAAAAAAGTGGATCCCTATCATAGTTAATACCACTGTTTGCAGTTGGCTTTTTGCAGTACTTTTGCTATCTTGAAAATCTCATACAATGCCATGTTTCTGAACCACTTGTATAAGTTCTGTAGTCTGGATATTCTTCAACTCACTACATTCTCCTTAAATTTTCCCTAATATGAACAGCAAGCATTTAGCATATCGGGTTTTTATCACGGGACCAAACGGTACAATTAGTACAATTATTATTTTATTTTTATCTACAAACTGTTATCACTTGACCTCAATTTCGCGTGTTGTTAATTGACAATGAAACTGTAGACAGTAAAGAGTGATCGTCTAGAATACTCTGGCTTTCATATGATGATTGCAATGCTTTTATGGCAACATTTACAACACAATGGTGGTCAGCAACAGGTGGCCACATTCACATATAGCCTATAAAATTAGGTGTCTCTTCTATAAGACGCTTAACCACCGCAAATTATGGAAGGCATGATAGGAAATATATTATGAATAATTTACTAACAATAAAAGGACTTAAGTTTTGACCGTTTTTAGTTACAATTAAACTTGTTATTCATTTGCTTGAAACCTCTCAAAGAAAATAAGTTTTTTATGATAATGGTCTCATATAGTTTTGCCCGTTCCGAGTCATTTTTGTTTATTTGCTTCGCTCGTTAACCTTGTGCGTCCCGTTGTTGTTTTGCTTGACCGCTATTTTCTTAAACAACACATTTTTTTTTGTACAACAGTACAAGTAAATGTTAAAATCCTCATAAATTCCGATACAAAAAAGTACAAATTCCATCATTTGCCACTATGATTTATAAACAGTTAAATTACAACTTGAAATGTATTGTTTGAAGGTACACAATACTGAGTAATATATTTAATAAAATGGTATTAAATACTTATGTGGGATATACATATGCATGAACGGACTGGCTGAATATAAATATGATCGGTAGGTCGGGGAACTTTTTTAATCATTACTCCAAAATATTTTTGTGTCAGTTTATATTACCACGTGGCGAAGAGCAAAAAAAAAGGGTTCATTAAAATATATACTTTTTACTCAAAAAAGTTTTTTTTTTACCCCAAAAAGTTCACTTTTACCCCATTTGGGGTAATTTACCCCGGTTCCCCGAATGCTGACGTAGATGAATTAAAGAAAAAGACGTGGGCGTGTTTAAGACTTACGAACTATGTTTTCTATGTAATATAAAGACTTAATGTAAAGATGTATTTATAAAGATATTTAATTATGAGTTTTATTTAAGTACAAGATTTTCATTTAGTCCACACCCACACACTTATTATATTGATAATGGCATGTAAGTTTATATATAAAGGCGGACATCTTTCACTGACGATTACACTGATTTATGAAATAGCTTAAGTCCCTTCACTAGTACTTTTTTGTGTCTACAATTTTCCAACCAGTTGTTTTCACGATGTGTTAAGTAACAACAAGAAAACACAGTTTTATTATGAAGACAGATTGAAGGTTGTTTTTGTAATCTGTCTTGACTGATAATCATTGGAGTTTAACGCTAGAAAGAAACTAGCTATTTACTACCTGTAAATGTCTGCAATATAATTTTATAGCTACTGATAACAGACGTTACGTGTTAGTACATGCAGTTTAAAGACTGATTACGATTATTTGAGAGTTAAAACATAAAGGCATTGTGAATGCACAGAAAATACTCACCAGTCTTAGGACGATGAACGTAATGTAATTATTGCTCACCCTCATAACAAATCTTAGCCTTAACTCTTTACGAATTATTTGTTATTAAACACAATGCTAGATGTTATGATAACAAAAAATTGTCACACGATTTAACCTCCATGTGACTGTTTGCATTGAGATCAATTGTGAGATGTTACACCGAATTTTATATTCTCAGAATAAGATATACCTAATACATAAATGATAACATCCTACGTACAGTGAAATTATGCGTTGCAGTTATGACTAATTTTCCTTTGACATGTTAATTTCATTTAAAAGTAATTCATTTTCTATGATCTTTTACTATCGAAAGGATAGATATCTTGCATTGTACATATTATGCATTCCAGGCACAAGACAGCATTTAGTTTTATTTATAATGGAAACCTAAGGATTTTAACAGGACCCATTGCCAATGGATCCGTCTAGATAGCTGTAACTGTCCTTAAGAGATCAGAAGGCTTCTATAGTAGTTCTATACTGTTTAGAAAAAATAATATTTAATATTTACCATTGTTTAATTTTGTCGCAATCTTATTTAAGATATATGTGCATATATTTTCAGTTACACGTAAAGATTGCACTCTGGTTTTCTCTATAGATTGCTACTCAAAAATTATGCTACATCGATGAGGATAACGCTCGTTGACTTAAAATAGTTGCTAATACTAATTTTATTGTACTTAAGGTACTCGTAGAATAGCAATGTTAAGCGACACTTAAGTAGGCTTTACAATAGTGACCTATCTAGACTGCCTAAAGATCAGAAGTCTTCGATGAAATTCTTTAATTCCAACTAAGTGGGAAAGAGCACATATTCATACTTACTGTAATATGTTGATTATCCAATCATATCTCCCAAACACCAAATTTTATATTCGTGGCTTGTATTATAATACAGTTATTTAATTCGCAGGCAAAAGGCTGACGAGTCATATCTAGTCGGCAAGGGCTTGCCGCCAGTAGAAGCTTATCTGAGTATCCCCGAGATAATCCGAGTGGCGAAGGAGAATGATGTGGATGCTGTGCACCCTGGATATGGTCTTCTGTCAGAGAGGTAAGCCAATTAAAATTAAACTAACTACTCTCTCATGAAAGTACTCTCAATTTGATCCGTAGCTCTTATAATTATTTATAATATAATATAGCTTAAATATATAAATAGTAATGGAAAAATAAGTTTACATAAAGTAAATCTTCGGAGACTACTAACTAGACCTTCCTTCCCTCCGTATTTTTACTTGATGGCAATACTTAAACAGTAATTATCGGTTGGACTTGTAGGCATGAAAGTTGGGACGGATTTAAAGATTTTAAATAGTAATTACACTTAATCTACTGTATGTAGTATGCATAAGCGAACATACTACTTTAAATTATGTAATACGGATGTGAGAGCTCTTGTGAGAGAATTATGATGGTTTGAGCGATCTCTGGAAATAACTTAAATAAGAATGGTCAGTTAGTAACGAATTAAAGTTTATACGTAATAATGGTTAACGCAAATAAATTACATAATTACGGTACGTTAACCATTACGTAAATATATTTCAATGATGTTTTGCTTTCGGTTGGTAATCGTTACGTAAGCATGGGTTTATTTATCGCTTAACATGGGTTGAGGAGGTCATCGGCGAGGAAAAAAATAAGATGTGCCGTTTAATTCAATGTTATTCAAATGTTTTAGGATAAAATTTACGTTATCAAGTCCATGTAATAATCACAATTTTAGTTAACCTTACGCTGAAAAATTTTGTATAGAAATAGGTTTTTACTTTGTCTATATTATTTAGTTCTGGTTGAATCGTATTTGTGTAAACTTCAGTCTGCTTTAGTTAAAAGGCGCCGTAGCTAGAATACCTTGTATGAATTGAATACCTTGATGCAGTGCATTATCATTCTAACTAGGTGATCGGTTTCATCGTCCGTAACATTCTGTTTCAGTAGTGCCTTAAAAATAAGTAGCCTTCACGTATCTTTTTTACCTCCTACTTAAACGCCGTATTAATAGGAGGAGGACGGGATCGGATATAACATAGTACTACGATATTTACTTTCTGTTTTTATGCTAAAGACTGTCACAGAATCGAATGTAACACTTGCAATGTTTCAGATCAGATTTCGCTCAGGCCATCATCGATGCGGGCCTGCGATTCATAGGGCCATCTCCTAAAGTGGTCCAGCAGATGGGTGACAAGGTTGCCGCTAGGAAAGCCGCTATTGAAGCCAGTATGTTTAAGACTTAATTTTGGCTCTACGTTGAAATAATTTAAATTTAACAAAAACTAATAACAAATTTAATAAAACCTGATAGCTGTATTAAACCATGATACGTATTACAAAAAGTATGAAAAAATTATCTATTTCATTTATAAATCATCATTGATATGATTATTGTCTATAATGAACCTGTGCTTGTCTTCAATTTCATATGATGTTAAGTGTTACAAGATGTAGTAAAGGTTTAGTTTAGTTATAGTAAGACGCGTATAGCAAAATAATCAGTGTGGAGCTAGTCGAAAATCTTTATCTCTATTAGTGCTACAATGATTATATCTCGTAACACGGACCTCTATGTTATGTTCGTCAGTCGTTAACCTAAGCTTGTCTTAGAGTAATATTAGTTGCAAAGTCCTTGGGACTGTTTGCATACCCTAGCTAAAAACAGTCCTCTGAATTCACTAACTCAGGAATGTGACTATATTCTGAACGGCTGGAGATCACTACCGGGGGGTTTATAGTGGATAAAATTTTCCTCATATAGGAACTGTCTTCCGGAAGAGAGGTACTTTTCCACCGTCCACCTTTCTTTGTGGAATAATGAATTGCCTTAGGTATACGATACAAGCGGGACGTTCACTTGTTGGTAAATGCATGCGCAAAAATATGTGGCAATGGAATACACTGGATCGTATAATGTCCTTTGCTTCGAGATGAGACGATTAGTCGCGTTTCCACGTAGATTTTCTAGCTAAAATACTCATAACATCGACAACCTGCCACCAGTGAATAAATCCTTGGTATTTCTTTTACAGAGGTGCCAATAGTTCCCGGTACTGACGGCCCGATAACAACTAAAGAGGAAGCAATTGAGTTCTGCAAGCAACATGGTCTTCCGGTCATATTCAAGGTTCGTTTACATGTTATTTTATGAACTATACATCATCATTAATACACGACGTTTAATACAATTCCAAATTACTTTTTTAGTTTCAATTGAATCTAAAAAATAGTATACTAAGTGTAAAAGTAATTCTAAATTCCTTATGCAACAGGTTCTAAGTTACAGTAAACTTTATAAGTAATCGTATTAATACAATTAAAAGAACAGCACATCAAAAAAAATAGTAACATAAATGTAAAATTCTTTTCCAAAATGAATGACGATACAACAAAATTTTCTTCAATATAACAAGCAAGATGTTGTGCAGTGTTCGTCATTTAAACGTACTATAAAATTAAACTAGTTAAGAAGCATTACTCAGCAAAAGGCAAACGAATGAATAATATATAATATATTTTCTGTTATTTGAATGATGTATTTTTCTTTAATCTCGCCCATTATCTAAATTATTTTTTGGAGTTGGCGCAAAGTGTTAGTCCTCATCTGTGGTAAAGACACTGCTAAGGTTTTGGCGATGGTTTCTCCAGCCGGCCGCCTGTCTAACGCTAACCCTCCTTGGGAATGCCAGTGATATTTAATTTCTTAAACCGCACGTAACTAGAAAAGTCATTGGAGCGCGCCTGGATTCGAACTCGCGACCCCCAAATCGGAAGCCGTGGTCCATAACCACTCGGCTATCACGGCTTTGTGATGTATGTCACAACAAAATGTCATTCAAAAACACAATAGCAGTGTTTTATTCGAAAAAAAATCTTTAATATATTATGATACAGAAATCATAAGTGTGGTGCAGATTAGATATTTTTAATTTATAGACATTATTGCTTTAATTTTTTTATTTAAAGGCGGCATATGGCGGTGGCGGGCGCGGCATGCGCGTTGTGCGAGAGATGAGCGAGGTCGCGTCCGCATTCGAGCGCGCGTCCTCAGAGGCGCTCGGTGCTTTCGGCAACGGTTCTATGTTCATTGAGCGCTTTATCGAGAGACCGAGACACATAGAAGTACAGCTTCTAGGTAACTTTACTAGTCCAACCACCTCGCTATAGTAAAAACATGTATCAGGTATAATTAAAAAAAAAATAAAAACAAATTCTACGAGAAAAATAGGAGTATGGATGGAAATATGCAAACGCTGGTTACAATGTTTTGTCGTTTTAGGTGACATTTTAAAATAAGTATTAGTAATAATGAAAATAGTTTTGAATCGCGAGCGCATCACGGTCGGAAACTGAAAATCAGTAGTTCACCTAAAGCAGGTGAACAATTCAACGAGCTGCGACCTCTTGTACCATTGCAGCATGCACACACCCGTAACTACATCATTATTACTGTACCATCTATTCCATTGTGACAAAATGCTTAATGTTGTCCATATACATGTATGTGTGTGTGTTATTTTGGGTACAATAAACGTTTTTATCTACCTATTGTATGTTTTCTGTTTCCAGGACTCAATAGCTACGCACTTGAAAGAATACGGTGGAACAAACTGTGTAACAATCTTTATAAAATAAATTAACAATATTTTCAGGCGACAAAGCAGGCAATGTCGTCCATCTTTATGAGAGGGACTGTTCAGTGCAACGCCGTCACCAAAAGGTTGTGGAAATTGCGCCAGCGCCACATTTGAGTTCCGAGGTAAACTGATACATACGCTTTTACTAAGATTTGTTGCATGTCACAACCGAAAAACATGTCGCTATCTAAAACTAGGTGGGATTGCGATCAAGCGATAATCTACTTAGTCTTGCCATAAATATTGTTATAAAGAAAAGCACGATTTTTTTTTTATACGTAACATTTATTCCTTTCATA
>DWHU01001006.1:0-14389 GCA_018247975.1 Parides photinus | reverse complement strand
TCCAAGTTGTAATAAACGGACGGCAACATCATGTAATCAATTTTTTGTAACATTCTAGCGCTACCTACAATCATAGCATGGTATCAGATATTCTAACTCTTTCTGCGACAACAATAAAAAGATTTGAAAAAATCAAGGAAGTACAACCAAAAATAGACGCCATTAGGTTAGCTCAACGTCAAATAAGATACATGCCTCATCAAAGGAAGAAGCCAGAGACGAGAGGAGCTGATACAATGTGGAAACGTTGGGTAATATGTCCGATGACAATGGCGCGAATGGAAGACACAAAGCCGCGCGGTGTATTGTGTGAACCCACACAATACATCTTGCATATACAAACATAACCAATTTACTTTCGTATTCACTAAAAATGACAAGCAATTAAGTAACTTACATAAACGAAATAGAGTATCAGTTTGCACTATAATCCAGCGTCAGATAAATTATTGTATTGACTGTCAAAATACGCTCATATTAATGGATAAATTGATGGATAAATAATTACTCACAGAAGAGTAAATAATTATTAATATGCAAAATTTGTTCATTAATACAATACTTTTTGTGACATTGGCACGGCTTATACGTAGACAGTTTTCGTAGCATTAATGTAGAAGATTTTTAACATTTAAGCTTTCATGACGCGTTGTATGACGTGCACACAATATTGAGTGTTTTTTCGCCTTCTTTTCGTTTTGTACCTCCAGAGTTTAAAATAATAACTTTGATACATAAGGTTCCAAAATCTATAATACCATTAGTAAGATTTTTGTAATTTATCGCAAAATCCCTTCGACGGACCACAAAAAATATTAAAATCAGCATGCTAGTTGTATTACATATCGATTTATTAAAATATCTCACCATCTCCATTAACTGACTTTAAAATATTTTAAATATCAATTTTGTTAAAAAGTTTTATCTTTCGTATTAACGGAAAAATATAATTTCGTACAAAATATCTGAAATACGTTCACGTGGAAAACTTGAAAAGAAGTCGGTGGGTACTGAAAATAAATAAGTGTTGAGGAATAAAATAAGTTTCGCGGTCCACCATTGTGCGGAGGGCGGGCCGCCTCCTAGTCCAAACAGTATTTCCATTGTGTCTGCCATTACCTAGCCCTCTTTTCGTCTTTTGTATTCGCCTCTTCTATTGAAGTGAGACCTTCCCAATGACGCTTTATGACCGCTTTGAAGAATGCAAGATATGGTGAAACATATCTACATGTTTTTTTTTTAATTTTCAAAGTTCGGTAACAGTTGCAAGCATTCGTACACATATTTCTACATATTATCTTATAAGTTTCATTAAATACATATAATGGAAGGATAAGGGAACAAATAATATTAAAATAAAAAAAATTATAAGGGAAGGACTGTCTCCAATTGTTTGATTTTATTTACTTTTTAAACTCATATGTAAATTCTATGACATACTTCGACAATACTTTCCGTAAGAGTACGCGATGTTTCGCTTAAAAAGGCAATTATGGTCAATACAAAGTTAAATACTTATCATCTGGTAAATGTTCACTACTTTCGATCGAAAGGTCGCAAATGCATACTAGTGGACAAAATTTTTAATCAGTTTTTGGTTGGTTTTATTACTTATTTTAAACCGGTCTGGTTGTATTTAAATAAATAAGATGTGCATTTTTTACTTTTTTATTAACTTTTCCATTGTATACCTCGCTCATAAATATCATTAGATCTGCAGCCCAAGATATATGCATATTACACTAGTATGTACTGTAAATGCAAACTCATAAAAGGTTCAACAATTTTAATACACTATACTATTCTAGAATAATGCTGTCATTCATAAGAGCGGCTAAATTTTTGTATAAACTCTTGAGAATAATATAACCATAAAAAAAATATTTACACTTTTTTAAATTGTTAAAAATTCAACTATTTGAAAAGCGGCGCCTCCTGGCATAGTGTTTTTATTTAAATATCCTGGCTTTATCGCGATACCACATGATATTAGGTGGTGATGTGTTCTGTGGTGGTAGGGCGTAATATCCTCTAGAACACCATGAGACTGGCCACTCGATGCTTGTTTTCAAAACCAACCAGCCGTGTTGTGACGACTTTACTAATAGCAGATGTCTGTTGCCAGACCGTCTAGGTAGGTTCAACCTCAGAGCTTATTTTTGTCGACAAACTGCAATGTTCAAATATTACTGTTTTGCCGGTTTGAGAAGGGTTATAGTTACTGAAATTACTACGGTATAGAGCAGTGATTCTCAACCTTTTTTTTTTTTGTTGCGGCACATATTTAACGATTTCAAAATTTGGCGACACACAAAGAAAGATAAAAATTATTTACTTACTACAACACACTAACATTATTATATATATGCAAAATTTGGCTGCACACTTTTGAAATTTGGCGGCACACAAAAGTGCCGCGGCACAGTGGTTGACTAATAATGTGTTTACTTTTTTTAAGTCTGGTACTGTGCAAGCGTTGGCCATACCCGATTTTTTTATAGTAAATAATATAGACATAAAGGTTACTTTTGAATATCTAATATTTATTTACATAAAAGCAACATTTTACATAGTAAACTATTATACAGTTAAAAAAGAAACTTTACGTTGTTGGAAAAAACGTTGATATTTATTTTAGTAGTTAATTTATTTAGATGGGGAAATACGTCGTCTGTAATTATGAAAATAAAATAATGTCATTCAGTTTTAATATACTTTTTTTAAAAGTGCTTGTATTATTTACAATTGAATTTAATATTATAATTTTAAAACCATTTTTTAATCTATATTACTCACACTACCAATTTCAGTAACCACAAAGTAATAAATTTTTACTAACATGCAACACTGTCATTCGCGTTTAGTCGCCATCTTCTTGCACGTTAAATGCGGCAGTGTGCTACATATTTTATTAAGAAATAATATGTTTAACCCAAAATAGTGTATTTTTGGTTTAACAAATAAAATATCTGAAATCGGTAAGTATTATACAATATTTTTTAGTTGTTATTTACGTATATATTTTTGAATAATGCTTCGAAGCTTCGAAGCTCTTTGAAACAAAATGGCGTCGTTGTCTGAATAACCACCTTTTAATATCAAATAACTATATTTGCAGTACAATATGGAGGCGCCTCTGGACGCATCTTTGGTAGCGCAATCCATTAATTACCATGGGCAGCAATTGCAAAAAACTTGGGAGTCGGAGCGAGGAGAAGACGATTTACCGAAGATTGGTGTGGGTGCCTTAGATTTTGCCGTATACCAATCAAGACATAAACATTTAACTTTTCAAGACCGTAGCAAACGTTTAAAACTTCATCAGTTCATTGCAAAAGAAGCGAACGCATTATTTGATGCAACTTTATTAGAGGAAGCACCATCTTCTTCCAGCTTGGGAGTTGATGCTACTACACCAGAAGATAGTAAGTAGTAAAACTTGGCAACAAACCGTCAGAAATAAAACACATTCATCACACTTCTGCAAAGAAGATTAACGATATTTTTCATTTGTAAATTCTGCGATTTAAACTTTAATGATGCTTGCTTTCACTTTATATAAACTATTAAATATGATATCCAGATTTCATTTAATTAATAATAATTTATTTTTTTAAAACTTAATTATAATTTATTTGTTACAGATATATATGCCTTGATGCCTCCCTTTGAAACCTTCTTGAATGTTGATAAATCAGCACGACTTCGACATTTTTTTGAAGTATGTGTAATTTTATTGGTTTATAAGAACTTATTAACTAGTTTTAAATCGCTCCATGATATTTAAGGCGTTTATAAGCAAACCTATTACATACATTAGTAGTAACACATGCCAAGTGTTTCACTCCCACCTACATGCTATGACATCAGTTTCCTATTAAAAAAACTAAACATCCTTTCTCTCTATTGTACTATGAATTAGTTTCAAAGCCAGTATCAGTTCAAATACTAAGAAAGCGACTTATTTAATTACTGTTAATGATTAAATATGCATATGCTTGATTATCGCTTAAATTTTTAGAATGTCAAAACTGGAGAATTGATAATAGGAGCAGTCATCAACAGAACTCAATCAGGAATGATGCTCAAGGTGTTATGTACTGCTGGTCCTACTTCCAGATTTGTTGCAGATATCAATGTGAAGGTATTATATATTATAAAATTGTATAAAAATATATAAACAGAATTAGAACAAAATTATGAAATATTATTAACATAACCTTTTATTTGTCAGGCCTTCCTACCTGTAGCAAATATCATACCAGCTGTGGACAAGAAAAATGTCTCAAGAAACTACCTGATGAATGATACTGTTTGCTGTGAAGTAATTGAAGTAATTCCAGATACTGACAAAATGGTGTGCGGCATGAAAGGAGTTACACATGGCCCAGAAGACCCACCTCCAAAACCACCCCTTGGACTACTCAGCACTGACGACTTTCCTCTTATTTACAAGTATGTAACAAAACTGATACGGACAATTAAACCATATTATTTTAATTTATATTTACAGAGCTGTAATGGCTGTTTATTTATTACATATTTGTATGTGTAGATTTTGTATGTTTATGTTTTTGTGAAGATGGTGAATCTGTAAAATCAGTGGTATCAGCAATATAAATTTTTTTCAACAAGGATACAACAAAATGAAAAACTTTGATGTCAAGTAAAGATTATAACCAAACAAAGAATAAAAAATCAACAGCCAATGGATTAATGGCATATAAAGAATGTGAAACAGTATTGTACTACAGTTGTCTTTATTATGAAGGGTTATAACACCTCTGCTTTTGTTGAACATTAAAAGGAATAATATATCTGATGTCAGCTGCCTTGCCCAACTGAGAATAACAACACAAAAGTCAAGAGGATTTATTTACCCATATTCCTTGTCACTGGTTTTTGGTCACATTTCAGTACAATTTACACTGCTCATTCGACTTTGCAATAAAATATATGTTACCATTGCTATAAATTGACAGTTTCAATAATATACATGGAATCCTGAAAGATATTACTGTCTTTTTAGAAGATTTTTTTAAAGGAATTTTCCTGACAAGGATTTTACACCAATATTAAGTGAATTTTACTATTACACTTTTTTTAATAAAAGGAGAAGGTCAGTACATTTCTATAGGGTTCACTAGTGCATTCTGGAATTCATGTAATTCAATATTAAAGTTAATATTTAATATTCCAGCAATTATCTGAAACAATTGATTGGACTTTAATGTAATGAACCTTTATTGGATGTCGGAGTAATTTATTTATAATAAAATGGACTAGTCACAGCACTTATATGTTTAGCTGAGGTGTGGCTCCCAAAGAATAACAAAATCACGGCGCATGATGTTGTTGGTTCGCATAGGTGTTCTGAAAAGTACTGGGCTGTTAAGGAACACTGTTTGTCATTATTTTAGGGTGTTTTTTTCTAGGTTTAGCAACAATCCCAAAGACTTGTTTGTCACACTCACCACATTCAATAGTGACTGTGGCCGAGACAATTTTGGTAATATTAATATCACATCTTGAGGCGGCATCACCTAATCTATGATGTACTATTTTGTGTGAAAGAATAATATACCAATAAAATAACATTTTTAGAACAGCTTCATGGGAACAGGTGAGGATTATGTTCGTGTGGCATTAAGCAGACAGTTTGATAGGATAATAATGTTGAAAATAAAATGTAAATCAATTTTATCCACATTTTTTTGTTTCTAAGTATCATTAACTTTGTAACATACACAAAGGAAAATAGGCTTCCTTAAATATGTTTTTGATTAATAAACTTTTAAACAGGAAAACATTGGATATGAAAGGGGAAAGCTATGAAGCCATTTTAGAGAAGAGCCCTGGCTTCAATAACCCTAACTGCGTCCAATATCTCTCTGAACTACTTGGGATTGCAAACATGCATTGCACAAATTTTGCTTCTCTAAGGTAATGTTAATTTTAGTTTTTTTTTCTATATTGTAGTGTATGTTTATTTTGTGCTGTTGTATAGCCTTGCATAATTATTTAAAAAATTTATTTTTCAATAGGGGTGGATTTCAAGCTTCCGAATATGCAGATGAACTTCGTCAAGCTCAAGCTAGCAAGTGGGCATTCCGTTCAGTTGCAGAAGGCATAGAACATTTCAAAGCTGGAAGACATTCTGAAGCATTTCAATGTCTCAATAAAGCACTTAGCATTGATCCAAGAAATGTTGAAGGACTCGTTGCCAGAGGAGCTTTATATGCAAATAGCGGAACATTTAAAAAAGCCATTGAAGATTTTGAGACTTCATTAAAATTAAATCCAAATCATGCTAATGCCCGGAAGTACTTAGGAGAGACTTTAGTGGCATTAGGACGCAGCTATGAAGATGAAAATAAAATAACTGAGGCACAAAAAGCTTATGAAGACTGTTTGGCTATCATACCATTTCACGAAGAAGCACAAAACTCTCTTGATTTCCTTAAGAGCAAGACTTCTGCCACAAAACCTTTAATTGAACCAGCAGAGTTATTGTTGCCTGGACTTACAGGAGCAAAATCTTTTGAAATGAAGGAAACATTGAAACAGTTGCTGAATCTTACAGAGAAAAAAGATAAGAAGAAAAAGAAAAAGCGAGGAAAAGGGAAGAAAAAACGATCCAGCAGTTCATCTTCATCATCAAGTGATTCTTCGAGTTCAAGCTCCTCATCTGAATCTTCTTCATCATCTTCTGATTCTAGTGGTAAGGGAGTTTCACAACTGAGTAATATGTATCTTTTAAAAATGTTTTGTATGTCAATCAAATAACTACAAATAATATAATAAAATTTGTCATCCATTTTTAATTTTAGTTCATAGAACAATTTGGCAAAATTGTTTTGTTCGCCAAAGACTGATGATGATCTGTTTTTTTTTTTATTAGTCATTACAGTATATAGTTTAATTGTAAAACTGGCGTTGCTCAATACATCAAAACCACTGATGTTTCTTATAGATTCTGAAGGACCCAATCGTAAGAAGAAACGGCGGTCGCAGTCGAACAGTAAACGGCAACGTTCCCTGTCGCCGCTTAGCAAGCGTATGGCGATACTTGGAGACGCTGACTCGGCTTCCCGCACCCACAACTCGCAGTTCAACCATCCCTATGGATACCAACCACCACCACCTCCTGTTGAAGAACCCAACAATGTGCCGATGCGATCTCAGGCTGATGTAGATTATGAATTGAAAGTTAGTATTTAAAAATATTTCGCATTGTTAAGATATATTTTCTTAATTTTTTCATAAATTGTCATTTTCCTTGTAATGTCACATACATATGCCACAGATTTCTTATATTTTGATATTTGTGGTAAGGAATGTTCCTGTGGTTGCAATTATACTAATATACATATTTTAACACTCGTATCACTTCTCTGTCTTAATTAGGTACGCAAGTTCCTTGAAATGACTAAAGAAGATTCTGACTATGAAGACAAAGTGCGTAACTTCCTTGAAGAGACTGCTCAGTACAAACGGAACCGCAAGATGCAAGAACTGGGACAACAGCCTCAACCAGGCGCTGACCATGATAAGAAAAAGAAGAAGAAGAAGGACAAGTAATGTTTTCCTCTTTATTATTACTTCAATTTGCACTTTACCCATAATCTAACGTTTCGTAAAGTAAAGAATTTTAGTATAGTTTTTAATCAGGTCTTTTTTATATAAATAACATTAAATTAATTTATGAACATGCACATGTCATAATCTTTAATGTGCCTTATTACCGGTTAATTATTTTCATGAAGATAATTCATGTAACTTTAATTTGTATCTGTCACATTCAAGCACATTGATCAAATTCTATATTTCTGTATTGCTATGTTCCTATAGGAAAAAGAAAAAGGAGTCTAAGAGGAAGCGCAAAGAACAAGAAAAAGAAGATAAGAGAAAAGCGAAGTTGGCGCGCACCACGGCTAATAACTCTGAGTACCACCTGCGGGACCTGGAGAGTATGGGAGACAAGAAGCTAAGGGATGCTATAAGGTAGTTTTATATGTAACTATATCTGTATATAATTTTATAATCCTGTTACCTTCATTAGTTTACCTGGCAAATTATGTTATAATATTAATTATCAAATGAAAATTTTAAAAAGTTATGATAACTTACTTAGAGCATGTTACAAACAATAATGTTGAAAATAAAAAATGCAAGAATGACATTACTTATGAAACTATGTAACAAAATAATTTTTTCATAAAATTTTACTTGTTATTTTAACTGGTATAAATGTCACTGTAATAAATTTAAATTCATTATCATTTGTGCAAATGTCACATAAGTCGCAATGAATCTTTAAATTACGAAAATTACAGGAAGGAATTGAAGGGAAAATCTAAGAGGGACCTCAGTTCCGATGGAGAGTATGAGAGAAAACACAGTGATAAAAGGTACTTGTTTAATATTTGTGTGATGATAGTACCAATTTATATCTTAATTGTGATGAGATGCCATTAAAAATCTACCAACGAATTACATATGAACTTTAAAGATATTGCGTGGTGAGGGAAGATCAATAAATAAATATTATTTTTAGGTTGCTAGATGACATGCCGGGCTTGGAAGAATTAGAATCCAAGTTAAACGCGTACCACGTGATGGTGGAAAAAGAAGTATTAGGCAAGCGTGACAGTCGCGCCTCCGTCAGCCCCATTGATCAAGTTCCGCCGCCTCCTCTGGAGAAACCTAAGTGGAAGATGTCTATGAATGCCGTCAAAGAAACGTTAGTATAGATCTAGTTTGTGTTGTCACTGCAATAAAATATTTTAAGATGTTTATCACTTTTTCTTGAGAATTCAATAAGATAACATTAAATTTATTATTCCGAACAGCCATGTACAAGTTAAATTTTTTCAGTAGGGTTAAGAAGAAAGACACACCTGTACAAAAGGGTTATAAAGAGCGCTACGCCTTCGAAGACAGTTCTGATGATTCACATGAACCAAATAAGGTAAAGTAATTTAAACTTAAGTGCTCAGTGTAAATTATGTTTAAATCACACAACTAAAAAAGTAATAGAAAGTTTCACTTTAAAAACTCAACAATTAAGCTTGAGTAATAGTCATTAGCTTCACATTAGGTTCAAAAGTTTGTGGACTAATTGAGAATACATAATAAAAAAAATCTTGATATCAACAGCCTTCACCATCCAGCGGGGATAAGAACGTGTCTGTGCGTCGCGCCATGGCAATGAAGGAACCACCGCCGCTGCCGACCGCACCACCTCCGAGCAAATCCCGCGAGCCGGACCCGCCCGGCACCGAGCCCAATCACCACCAACATCATTCGCATCCACCGGTACAATAACGCACTGCCATACTACACTAAATTAACTAACTTTACCCAAATTTTATGGAACAGCAATCGCCACTGGAAGAATAAATATAAACTAATATTAATGATTAATGCATCAGTTCTCCTGACCTAGGAAACAACAAAACAATGTTTAAATACATGTATTATACTTTCATCTTTTAATATATACATACTCAGATGTTTTTACTACCTTGCATTAGGTTGAGTAGAAACTAGTTGGTTAATAAAAAACCTGCATTGGCATTGAGCTCACTTTCCAATAAAATTCCTGGACATGATTTCTTAGACTAACTTTCATTAGGTAATTTTTAGGGATGCCTAACTGACGGGATGTTATTTATGTGAGACTCGAAGAAACAATACGATTTAAACACGGTTCAGTCAAAGAAATTACTAGGAACTTTCAATCTATTTTCACAGGTGCGCAAAGGCAATATAGTGCTAGACAAATTCGGTTCATTCCGATTGGCGCAGGAAGGCGAAACTCCCGTGTCGGTAGGCGACGGGCGGCCCGAACAGTTCGTGACGCGCATCAAGCCGCCCTCGCCCTCCGGCCGCCGGCCCCGCTCGCCGCCCTCGCCGAGGAGACGCTCCTCCAACTCTTCCGACGAGGATCGCCGCTCACCCAAAAGGTCTAGGAGCAGGTTAGCTCTTATAAATGAAGGGAACAAAATGGCATTTTGGTAGATATTTCAAAAAGTAATAAGTTGTAACAAAAGCCATAGAATCCTCATCTAAAAAAATTACAAAAAAAAATTAAATACTGTTAGAATTCTGTTGATAATGTATTATGATACAAATGTACTAATAGCTGGCACAATAAATTACCTTTGTTGGTGTCGAGGTTACTTATATGTTATAGCGATTGTGTTTGGTTGTCCAGGTCCCGACCGCGCAAGTACCGTTCTCGGTCCGGGTCGCGGTCGCGGTCGGCGTCGAGCGGCAGCGCCTCGCCGGCGTCGCGCCGCCGCCGCTCGCCGTCGCCGCGCTCGCGCTCCCGCTCGGATGCGAGCCGCTCGTACTACTCCAGGAGCCGTTCCCGATCCCGCTCCGGTTCCAGGGACAGGTAATACTTGCAAATTAACCCAAATAAAAGTGCTATTTTTTATCAATTTATTATAAACCTAACAGCATGACATTACGTTATTCAATCTATTGGCATTAAAATTACATATATTAATATAAGTTATTTCTATCGTTTATTGTCTGCAGGGATTTTTAACATGATTTAATTGTGGTTTTATTAAGGACTCGTCGTTTCAACCGACGCGGAAACTGGCGCGGTCGCGGCGGCTACGAGCGCGGCACTTACTACCGGCCCCGCTTCCACACGTACAACGGAAACAACCGGGGCCGGGGCCGCGGGGGCGGCGACTTCCGCCGGGACGACGGCCGCCGCTTCCAGCCCGAGTGGCGCGACAACCGCAACAGGGGTGGCCGCCCGTTCAGGCCCAGGAGAGGTGGCGGTGGAAGAGGAAGGCCTTTTAGGTAAGTACATACTTAACAGACTTTATAATGTAAATTGAAACACTACTAGCCTAACTAAACCCAAAATAATGTTATATTGCTCAGTAACAGCTTCTTTAAGATCTCTAAATTTATATGACTGTTTACAGAAATCGTTTATCTTATCTAAAATTAACTCTATAGCGGATTGATTATATTGTTTTATTCTTTCAGAGGCGGTTTCCGTGATATTCGCGACAGGCGTGGCGGTCGGTACTCCCGTTCCAGAAGTCCGGACAGAACTCGCCGCTCCAGGTCTTACAGCCCCGAGAGACGTGACAAGGACAGGGATAGGTTTGGATATGTCATATATATTAAATAAAGTTTGTAACGTCAGAAGTGTCTTTACGATTTATTTATAATAATAACACTTCTTGGACAGCAAAATAAGTCTTTCCATAGACTATTCTTCTTGGTGTGACGCAGTAGTGTGGTACGAAATTCATGTAGCGTGTCTGTTTGGGACACCAGTCCAGTTCCGTTTTATATCGTACACTGACATTACAGTTACTCTCGTTTGTCCGAACGCAACAGCCACCGCAGTGAAGGTGAATACGAGGAGGAGAGGTACGTGGACAGGAAGGAGTACGACGGCAAGTGGGCAGACGGCAACGAACCTGAAAGGAACCATCCAGAAGAAAAAACTGCTGAAGAACCGCCACCTAAAGAATAGCCTGTTTGATTTATCCTCTTCAACTTGTCACACAATTGTCGGTTTAGAATTAGATATTATTAATGTTATAAGGTGCTTACTATTATGACAACTCTCCCCCAATATTTCTTTTTTATTGTAAATATATCTATTAATGGAAACATTTTAAACTGATTCACAAACCCTGTGGGGATATATTTAGAGAAATATAAAAAATAGTACCGAAAATTAAACTTTGTCAAAAAAAAATTACAATTTTTCTCCATTAATGCATAAAAAGTTTTATTTAACATGAGATGATGTGTTACTAAAAATTCTTATCGCATACTATATACGAGTTAGGAATAAACAGAAACATTTCTTCTTGATTGCAGCTGGTAACATACCAACTTATGTTTCTCTAAATTTGTCCATGAATTTAACTTGCTTTTAAATACATACTTTGGGCCAATTTTAATTCCTTTCAATGTTTATGTCTTATAATAACTTCTCTTGAGTATTGACTAGCATTTTGTAGCAATCATTCCAAAATACTTTGAACAAGTTGAATATATTGTCACTATTGTGTGTGGATTATCATTAAAAAATAAACAATAACAAATATATTGTGTGTATGTATTATTCAACTAATATTTCCAATAGTTGATAAATCCTGTCATATTTCAATATAGATGGTAGGATATGAACGCAATATTTTAAGAAACTACAATCTTTAAAAACCTTGATTAATTATCTGCTGGTTCAGTGGAAAGAAGATAAATGGCATCTGCGGCATAAGCAGAGAGCGGAAGGCGCTTAGCCTAGTCTCTTATTTAGAGTAGCTAAGCTTGAGAACCTCTATATAATCTATAATTTTTTTCGACCAGCTTTAGGAATATGGTAAATAGAAATTATATGGGGTTCACCGGAACCAGCTACATTTTTAAAATAGTCGAAATTTCTAGTGTAGAATTAAATTTCTAACTTTTATATCAGAGGTGTTTGAATTAAAAAGTTAAACCTATGGTAGTAGTCGATGACACGTTGCGTATTTAGAGTAGTGGTACTCAACGTGTTTTCTCACCGCAGCCATAAACGGGTCGCTGTAACCCAAAAAATCAGTAACAATTTCATTGTTACCCGCGAAATTTTTTTACTGTTCATGGCAGATATATTAAAAACGTACGTTTTAGTACGTTGTTTTGAAATAGCTTAAAATAAAATCAGATGTACTATCTATAATATCCGGCGAGCTGAATGTTGAGCCATAGCTGATTTAAAGATATATAGACTAAGTTGAACTTTGGCCGCACGAAACATTGGTGCGATCCCATTATCATAATTATGAATATAGGTAACTTAATAGACGATAAGACATGATTTAAATTTATGTTATACAATTGTATTGGATTGTTTATATATTCAGTTGGTGTATGTAAAGATTTTTTAGCATGACGTTCACCTGATGGTAAGTGATACACCTGCCCATAATAATATGGCACTAATTAATGCAGGTGTGTCTTCTTTTTACTTTTTTCCAACTTAATTAAGGATTGTTAGTGCTTAATAAAATTAATATTTTTAAATAAATCTTCACATTTACGGACCTCGGCCTCCGAATCGGGGGTCGTGGGTTCGAATCCAAACGCGCCACCAATGACTTTTCTAGTTACGTGCGGTTTAAGAAATAAAATATCACTGGCATTCTCAAAGAGTTAGCGTCAGGCAGGCGGCCGGCTGTAAAAACCATTGCCAACAACCCTTGCAGTGTGTTTAGCACAGATGGAGACTAACACACTGCCCCTACCCCAAGAACTTAATAGAGAAAATGGGAAAATAAAAAAAAATATATAATAAGAAACATTGAAATGCTTTGTATTTATTATAATACTATCAGTCTGTACTTATTACATATTACTGACAATAATCAGCTCATGATTTTAGAATACATATTTGGTAATTACTGTAGCTATTGGAAAGAAATATTGTCTGGACAATTGACACATCAAGGCACTAATGCACTTTTAAAAATTAAGAGCAGTGTTGTACTCATTTATAGTTACTGCAAATATTTAACCTATTATTATGACATACTCACAAGGCTCTTAGAATAGACAAATAAAAAAATACAAAAACAACTTTCAACTGTTTCCTTATAAAATCCTTCACCATCTGTAAATAGTTTGCCCATACTAGTTGTTCTATTAAAGCTTCTTCTTTTTTGCTTCTTTTTTCTTGCTCTTGCTAGATTTATCAACATTCCAATACCAGAACATTTGTAGGACCAAAGCACCATTGGTGACAGTGGAAACGCAAAAAGTGAGAATTATAATGAAGTCACCAGTCTCCTGTATAGATGTAAATATTCTTGCAATGCTTCCACCAAATAACAACAGACAAGTTACCGCTGATAACTGGCCAGTGCTACCATTTTTATAGTTGGTTAAAATTTGAATGGTCTGAAAGAAAAATAGTTTTAATATACTACAATTGTAGCATTCAAAATTGATATTATTAATTAAGGAAAACTAAAGTGTTTCCTTAACCAGATTGACAATTCATATACATATGCAGTCATACCAAATTACCTCCGAGGTAATAATAATATGTTATTACAATGGCAGTATACAAATTTGATATTAATAATTAAGGGACCAGTGTTTCCTTAATAAACATGATAATTTATATACATATGTGAACTTAAACCAAATTACCTTTGCAGTAACAATAATAGGTACATTAATTGCTTGCATAGACCATAACACGTCTTTAGGAGTAAAGCCACTGATAAGAGTAAAAACAAGCCCTGCATAAAGACCTAAAAATGTTATGGCTTTTGTTGAACTTCCTCCAAAATAAAGCACGAGAGCTGCTATGATGGCTGTTTGAATAGCAAGAAATGTTCCTTCGCCCCAT
>DWHU01001005.1:0-14393 GCA_018247975.1 Parides photinus | reverse complement strand
CGAGACAGTTGTATTACTTGTGACTGTATTTATATAAATATTGGTAATTATGCTACAAGCACTACTTCAATTCCAAATAGTGTCATCATCAAGTTTATTTGTTTGTATACATAACATATAATGACTGTAGTTTAATTAATAGTTCTCATCTAGTATTTAAGTAAAGAAAGCTTCAATTTTAAGTTAAGCAAGATATAATATTTTTTTTTATATAGCAGTCCTTAATATAAAATTGCAATATGATTTATTAGCCCGTTCACTTCCGAATGTTTAAGTATACAAACGGACGATACATTCTCCGCTTTAAAGATTCACAAATTATTGTAACAAATTACACAACTTACTTTTACAGATCATGCTTTTTTTTCGGTTTCTAACATATCTGGACAGAGATACTTTTAAGTTTTGTAATAAGATCATACAGTAGGGGTAAAGGGTCGCGTTGTATTACGGAGGATGGATTTGCTCCGTTCAAGAGGTATGCGTGCAGGAGCAGGAGTTAACTCCTAAGACAAATATGAAAAGTGAAATGAATTATATGTAGAGCTCCTTCACCGTGACGGGTGAGGGATTGCGTCGCTTTGCGTAGACCTCTGAATTTAACCAGTCGTTTGTGAGCTGCGCAAAACTTGCCTCGATGTTACATTAAGCCGATTGCCGGCGTCAATCAGGCCCCGACTTTTTGCTACTAACCTTAATACACGTATAGAACATAACTGATACTTTGTGTATGATTTGTTTCCTCAATTCCGCTACATTCAACATATTGAAGAGTACACACCATGCCCTACAATATGTAAACATACATCATCATTACAATAGCAGACTGTTAAGAATTTAAGTACATGTTTTCTTAATTTAACAAACCGCCGAAACGATAGAGGTTCCTACCTATATATCATTGTTTTCATGACTTTCAGACATAAGATGTTAAGTCTTCTTACCCCAGTAATTTCACTCACTATAATACCCTACAAACGTGAATACATTAATGTTAACACCAAACAGTTTGTCAGCAGAAATAGTAGCTGCAGTGATACCTATCTAGATGCTCTTATCAGCAGAGATCTACTAATAGTTGGTGATATTTTGATGAAGATAATGATAACGTTAAGAAATTAAATATCACTGGCTTTATCCGCCAACCCGCACTTAGCCAGCGTGGTAGATTAAGGCTAAATACTCTCTCATTATGAGATGAAGCCGAGTCCCTGCAGTGGGAACATATAGAAAGCTGAAAAAAAAGCCTGCCAAAAAAAGGACAACGTTGATTATGAAGCTTCGCTATAAAAAAGCTGAAAATATCTTATTATAAGAGTATACGATTATTTCTAATTTCCCTGTCTTTAAAGGCTTGGTCTATTTTCTACGCGAGCGATTATAGCCGACCTTCGGCTGATCGAAAAAAGGGTCTTTCTGACAAATTACAACTATTTAAACCCTTGGCAGGTAATTCGATACATTTCATGCTCTTGACCTTTAAAAGCTTCGACAGTGGCTGTCACTTCAACGGTTAATAGTTTTCTAGTCCCCGCGATATTTTTTTGTACTTAAAATACTTTGAGGTTGGTATAAGAAATAACTTTATGTTTATTCTAATTCTAAACTATGAGTAAGGAGAAATAAGTCGATAATTATACTTATAATTCGTTGATATTGAAAACGCTAAACAATATTATTTATAATATTAAAAGAGTAATTTATATTTGACATATATTTAGGTCATGAATTCATAATTTTTTTAATACTTGATGTCCCAAACTTACAATAACACAGAAACTTTAAAATTATGAATTAATGAACCTTTTCTGGTGTTTAATATAAACTGTTATATGGACCAATATTATTTAATTTAATGAATTGGACACTATCTAATATTAGCTAAAACTTGATGCAATCGCACGTCTCGCCGCCAAAACAACATCCTGTTTGAAGGATCGACATAAAATCTATATGCTTCAATATTATTCCCCCTGATCATAAACGAGTATGGCTTTATGCTTACATTTGTATATCTAATGTTATTTGTTGAATCGCACTTAGCTTAAACTTTATAAACCAGCTTTAAATAATTTAAGGCAGGAATAATTCTTGATCGCTTGTCCTCGGCGTTCATATATATCTGTTTCAGGTTTTCAATGACGAGGTCCGTGAATATATTAAAGAATGCTTACTTATCCCAAAACTAGCACAGCGTTATAAGCAAATCATATTTGTGGTAACCCTAAACAAGCTCCTAACACATTCCGTAAAACAAACTAAAAGCAAATCGCTTACGAAGCCAAATAAAAGCCGCTTCTAACGCTACGAGGTTTGTGAATAGTGTAATCCATTTATTGCGGATGAAATAAAGATGGCGAGATTGGTTGGATCACAACGCACTTACACAAATTTCGTTCCCGTGTCTTCAGCGATGAATAATAGATGTAGCCCGAACTTAAGTTCGGCCTCTACACTGGGATAGACGTAAATAGACACTCATAGTTACGTCCATTACAGCTTAAGATTATATTAAACGAGTTTATTTTATATCAATTATTTGTATACCTATCTATATGTTTCAATTAATTAACGACACAGAATAAAACAAGTTAATATGCATTGCTAAGTAAATTGCTATGAGTCTTTTTTCTATTTAAATTTGATTTTAAAAAATATATAGTCTCCCTTTGTTATTTTAATAATATCATAAGAAAATGTCAAAAAACATGACAAACATGTCAATGAACGAACACGGACGGACAGACGGGTGGTCACAATAGTCTTTTTTTCGAAGAAAAGCCTAAAAATGAAAATTTAATTCTTTACTTCTTTAAATTATTGTGAAGTAGTAGTGCACCGAGTGTTCGTATGAAATGTTTAAAACTATTTAAAAAGTTTTTCAACATTGGTTATTTACTAAAGCAATGATATTGTTAGGGGGTCATTATAAATCATTTTCGTAGTCGAAATATCTCATACTGATCGCACTTTTGGTATCCACTCTAAAATGCGTGGCGTAGGTACTATTCGAAGTAAATGTTGCGACGCCATTGGATTCAGTCTGAAACTGCAATGCAAGATTTATGCGCGGCATTCAATAGCTGTTGCGCAATGAA
The DNA here is from genome assembly GCA_018247975.1 of Parides photinus. Classification (NCBI taxonomy): domain Eukaryota; kingdom Metazoa; phylum Arthropoda; class Insecta; order Lepidoptera; family Papilionidae; genus Parides; species Parides photinus. The sequence goes on along the minus strand of DWHU01001005.1, from coordinate 11,295 downwards.
CAAATCATTTCGAATTTGTCCGAAATGCGTTTCGAAATCAATTTAGGAGGAATAATTTGCCTTATTACCACCCAAATATTCTGTCTGTACAAACACTACGTCGCTTTGCGTCCAAATATTTACGTGGTCTTTAAGGTATACGTGGATTACATTGGTTAGAGCGTCATTTTCGTTTTGTTGCTTTGTGAATAAAGTACATCAGCCACAGTGACTGTAAATGGCGTGTAATGGTAATTTTTAAGTATTAAATGAAAGTACGTAGTAGGTAAGGCATTACTCGCTTCTCGCTTGTGTTACATCTTGTACGCTAGCGCTTTTAACGCATTACCATGAATAATATAAACACAAATTGAAATGGCGCCTTCGCGTCGCTCTACCTGTCTATCATCCTACCTCACATCCACTACCAGCTTTCAACATTTTAGCCTCTAAGCTTCTATTGGTAATCACACCCACTTCTAAAATATCGAACCCTTACATTACTTGTATAATAATTTGATATAATATTCTTTAATGTCTACTTATAAGATAATTTTGATTTTCCTTTAAATATATAATAATAAACAAATATCTTTGAACTTACACAACAATGTCCAGTCCCAAAGTAAGCAGAGTATACTCGCTTGTGTTATAGGTACTAGATAGCTGTTAAACTACATATGTACTTTTTTTTTGTAAATATATATATCATACATAGAAAACCATTCAGACTCTGAACAAATATTGTCCGTGGCGGAAATCGAACTCACGACCTTTTACTCAGTAGGCAGATACACTACCAACTGAGCTAATCGGCCAGTTAAAATCTATGACGCGACGGTGTATAAAAAAAAGTATACGATCCCGGGACCACCTATCTGAGTAGTTCCTATTTTGTAAATATACAATATTAACAGTATCATTTGATTTCAAAGAAAGATATGTATTTATAACAGCACAAAATGATGTCGTAATAAACTTAAGTAAACATAACTACAATCGTTGTTACGAACACCAAATGAAGCACAAAACGCGAAATCCGATGACAATTGTTCGTTAATTCGGAAGCCGTCTCTTAATTCCGCTACAGTTTAGCAATGAGAAAGGCTTAATTTCCTACTAAAATTAAGTGCTTGTTAAGGCAGAGCAGAGATAATTATTACAAAATTCAAAGGCGTAGTAATAACATAATTTCGAAAATTACTTCTTTGTACCGCAGATTATAAAACGGAAGCCGCCGCAAATTGCTGCAGTGAATGTGAAATTTTAAATAAAGCCGATTAGCGACAGTTTCTTAAGGAGTTAATACGCGGCGGTTATAAAAGGCGTAATTATTTAAACATCACTCACGCCGTTAAGTAAAAGGTCATCAGTGAGATTAGGTAGGAGAGCATTGAAATATATGCTCATTATACGAATTAACCAAGATTCCCTAAGATACTTTACAACACCCGACTTCTAAGAACCTTATAAAGGAGGGTCACTTTCAGAAATCAAAGCCGGTTTTATTTATGACCTGGACAGGGTTTCTATTTGGCGAAGATAAGGCTAAGTATACATAACCGACTTCATTCGGGTTTATATGGAGCCGACCACCTTACTCCATTTCGAAGTAAAGATAAGATCTCCATTAGAAGCAGACCTCATTCATCGTGTGCGTGGAGGCAGCTGAAGGAGCGATCTTGAGCCTACGTAATTACACTTATAGGGGACGCACACACAGCGCTACTGAAATCTGATAGGCCTTTTACAGTCACCCTCACTTATTTTACTATAATTAATCTTAAGATATGTAATATTTCTAAATCTGGACTAGAAAGATAATATGTATAAATATGACCTATAAACATAATACTTATTTATAAGGAATTCATTATTTGATGCCTACATGATAGATGTTGATTATAATTGGAAGCAAAATTAGTAACACCACCGATAGAGTTTTTTTTTTATGTGATACAAGCGAAAATTAATTATTTAGTATAGTCGTATAGTTGTGCTGGTGTACGGGTCCGCTCATAATCAGATTAATTAGATGATTTTGCGGGCGTTATTAAAAGTTGAGCCGGCTAAAGCGTAGCTCTGTTAACATCGTCAAGATAGCAGGCTTATACTGCGCGTATGTTCACCGCTTAGCGGATATTATATGTGCAGGGAATCCTCTTTAATGTTTTAGTATTTTCGACTGAGGTTGCGAACTCGGCGCCGTTTTGTTTGTATGCTACAGTGGGCGGCCGGAATAATTCACTTAAGCTTAACTGGAAAAGATAATTAGGATTCTACTCGCTTGATGCAAAATGAAAGCGAAAAATAATGTGGAAGATTTTTTGAGCTCATTCACAAATTGAATTTTATATTTGTAGATGAATATTTGAACTGGACGAACGTGCGCTCTTTATCCTTTTACGTACGAGTGAGATAGACGCTTTTCATTCTCGTAATTAAATAGACAGATGTAAGTGTCCGGCTAAAATCTTTTATGAACACTGGGTTTTGTTGTAAATATTAATAATGTAACGAGATTCACAAGGAAAACGCGACTGGACAGGTGTTGTATCAGTGTTTCATCCTCGTGTAGTGCATCGTGTGACAACATGGGGAAACCGCTCAGTGGATAGGTAGGTCTCTTAGCAGCGGATCACGGGTCACTGGGCACGGGACGCGCGACCGAACACGGCTCGTGTGCTGTCAATCATAAAACAAAAAAAAAAGGACTAGTCGATAAAAATCCAGCGACTAACTCTCCTATTTAGTATTGCACTGTTACCAGACGTGTGAACTTTCCAACGATCATGAAGTCTGACTGACAGCGAAGCTGCACAAAGCGCACCCGTACACGCCGACAAAAATAGAAAAGCTCAACATGAAAGTAATATTATATTTCCTTTCAATTGCCTCGATACTGTACGGCTTCAATTGAATCGTGTGCAGGTTTTTTTCTTCGTTACGTCCTCGTTTTTAAATCCAGTCAGCGCCAGTCACATACGCGTTCCGACCCTAAGGGCGATAATGTGCCATGCACCGATTCGTTTGGTCCATTCTTTTGTTAGTCCCTCTTTGTTCCCTGTGAAAGGTTGTATTGTTTTCTCGTTGGAATGGAGAAAGATTGCGCTGGGTGCTGTGATTTGCGACAGCGTAATGGCGTGCCTGTAATGTCTTAATTCTATTTCGTATTACCTTACATTTGAACGATGTTTACACTTGAACTGTTGTTTATTAAGTGCAGTATTTTAAGTGAAGAATTATACATAATTTTTAACCATGTTAGCAGCTTAGCAGTTCCATTCAATGACGTTATGCGTTTCTCAGTTCAACGCACGACAATACGATTTAGCGGGCGTTCATCGGTGCGAATTATGCAAGCTCTCTATTGGATTAGGTGTTCCCTTGTCATCGGACGTCTAATAGATACTGAGCTCTCACTGAGAAGGCCTACTGTTATCTATCATGAAAATATAAAATATAACAAGCTCTATAACGTTGTAAAATTATTGTTATGCCATAGACAGATACAGATTTGCTGAAATTTGAGATAAATTCTTATCTGCTTCATAATGTACTAAAATAGAATTAAAATAAAAAATTGTACATTATAGTAACGTGATAGATTCAAAATTTACTGACTGATTTTTTCGACGTGATATGCTGAACATTCCACTTGTTAAGATGATATACACAGCGTCGAATGTTTACGCGTTGAGACATCCTGATGTTCAAGTCTCTTTTTTCAAATAACTAACCATCAAACCTGAACACAGTATTGTTAGCTTACTACTGTTTATCGGCAGGAGTGATTCATACATGAATAGTCTCCGGTACAGAATATTACAATCGATAAATTTCTAAGTTATGAGACTTTAATGAAGAACCGAGAGTATAGACATTAAGTGTTTTTTATTCAAGTAATAATCTAAAAAAAAAACTTCTTGGAAGCCGCTTAATAAAATTTGAGTATGATATCGTACGTAATAGTTTGCTTAATGTGCTCTCGGCATGCCAAACGGCATTATCGTCGGTCGAAATGGACAGTCCGGCCCCTTGAGGAGGCAAAGGGTTCGGCTCCGTAGGCACTCAATAATTGAAGTTGTTGAAATTCCTATCGCATTGTTGCGGTGTACACCTGAGCCCGGGGGCCGGGTGTCGCGGCCGGCGAGCCTGTTTAATGGAAATCAATAACGTTAATGTTTATTATAACGTTCGATTTATTGGTGATTCTCATTTATGGTGCGCGTTCGGAGTTAAATTCGCGGCGGCTTATTACGGCGACGCACACGCTGCGCCGTACGTTTTACTGCACCCCCACCCCCCGGCTTAACGATTCCACGGCGCTTAATTAAAACTAAAACGATACCAATACACTGGACACGGGATTTTTGTTTGATATTGCTTTTATAAAGTTAAGATATTTCTTTCAGTCTGTACTTACATATTTAGTAGAATTAGTTATATATTGCTTCGTCACGGTGTGATTACTTTTTGATACTAAAATTTTGTCTCGATGCTACTATATAGTACAGTAATACATGTATCATAGGGTTTTAATATTACTTTAGATCAGGAATCTAAACTAAAGTTAATACAAAAAAAAATATTCATACTTAGCGAGCAGATGATTCAAACGTTCATGTGATGATTTGTCATAGACCAATTAGACATGATTAGTCTACTTAATCATCGTTTTGGGCAATAATTTAAGTCTCATTATTCTTGCTATTTTCCGATAGCAATAAAATCTTCGGAACGTACAAAACAGAAATTATTCCTAAAAAAAAAGACTATAGATTAAAAATTATCAACAGTTGTATATATCATTCCGCTGTCGACTATCATTTACAAGTTGTAACAAGTTTTACAGACTTTAAAAATAAATTTTAAAAAAGTTGTTCAGTAAAGTCCTTTATACTCATTAAAGCAGTTTAAAAGCGTAGCTAGATGTAATTAAGTTTATAAAACGGGGAAAATAGTTCTTTCACACAAAATAGTGAGCGATAAAAGATTTTTACTAAAAAAACGTAACGTTTCAATTGATCGTTGCTTGATGTAAATCTTGTGTTAAATAAACAGTCGTTAAAATGACTGAGGCGGTCCGATCCTGAAGTAATAACAAGCGAATAGGTTAAGCTCGCAATTATTGGACCTAATTAGCGCTGGGGTCTTTTCCCCTATCCCATCGCTGAAACTGGGTTGGCAATTCAAAGTGCCGCGACGCGTATAACTAATTCGGCGTTTACGTATTGTGTTAGTATCAACCTATAGGATTAAGTTATGTAGATTGCCAAAGTTTCTCGGACTATCTGTGTAACTATACGGCTACAAAGGCCATATATTTTCCCATGATAACGGCTAAACAAGGATTATTTTGGATACAGGGAAGAACGTATATTTATTAAAATGCTTAGTTGAGTATTACAACCAGCTTGTATATGATAAATAAGTTACAAAGCTCACTTTAAAATTTCTATTTCGGTTACTGTATGTGTAAAACATATTCTCTTTTTTGTTACAATCATGCTTTGATAGTAAGCGTAAATATGTTGAAATTTTTAATGTACAAGAACAATATGTCAAAATGTATTAATGATCATTATTTATATAAAAGAATGTACGGCACAAAAGGATAGATCATTTTAATTAATTAACTTTATTTAAGTCGGGATCTAGAAAATGTGAACAAAAGAGCAACGTAACGGGAACGCGTCAAAGGATAATCGTTCACACGTGGGGTTTCCTTCGGGGTGTGGGTTAGCGAATTTATGTGCAAATACGCTTCGGGACTGGCCAATGTGCTAATGAAAGGTAATACATTATTCAACCCTTGAATTATACAGTGGCATGTAAATCGATGTTTGCACACATATATCTGTTGTTGCCTACGAAATATTTAAAGAATAGCTACAATTCTTCAAAGAGAAATAGTTAAAAACTCATTTAAACGCAACGTTAACTATTTCGTAAGCTACAAACACGACACCATCCCACGACGTACATATTGGGGGTATTTTATTTATAAACGCAGTACGGAAATCTCACTTCGGTGCCCATGTACAGGCGTTGATTAGTCCGGTGGAAACAAAAACTATTCCCAAACCGAGTGCAATAAACGAAGTGGAAAAAGTCGATATGAAAGGGAGCAGGACGATCTGATTGTATACCGTAAACGCCAATCGCAGATATGCATTTTAAACTGAATGTGCGCCATTTTTAAATGATTACTGTCCCCTCACCACCCCCAGGGTGCAGGAGCGCCTCTCGACTCATAACCATTGATTGCTCCTGTCGGCACAATCGGACCACAACGCAGTGCGGAGTATGCAGCGCTTCCGTTACAATGGCCCATGGAATCAATTAGATAAAAGAAATACGACATTCGAATTCTCACCATCCCATCGGGTTCCGGTCTCGTATTTCAAATTATCACCGCAGGTAACCAATAACGCAGGATCATTCACAAAGAACTAAAGTTTAAAATATTCAATATAGATTTATTCAATTTAAGAAAAATCAAACATGATGAAAAATAGAAACTGTAACGCCGCACTGCTGTCCAGTACAAATATAAACGTATCAAATAAATGAATAAATTTAAAAAAAAAAATCTGCCGCGAGAACGAATTCATTCGTCGGATATGTAAAATGTTAAAACATTCATCTAGCCGTAGCTCACACACACCGGAATTCATGGGCGAATATGGAGCACACAAAACTGCCGCTACAAAAAACCTCAACGCATCAAAACAACAACTGGTAAATTTGATTAAAATAAATAAAAGGCATCATACATAGTGTGAGTGGTTTTACTCTATCCATTCGCAAGCTTGTGTGACAATTCGCACCAAAGCGATCGATCAATTAATTTTAAAATTTACGAAAACACATCACCTGCTGAATTGTAAATTTTACATTGAAAACGACGAAATTTATTATCGAAACTTGTGTTTTATAAAAGTAATGCATATTTGGAATATCTGGGAAACGTTCTAGCATATTTCGAAATGTACGTCTAATACAAAAGTGCAACACTTTAAAACGGCATATCTATTCTAAACGGAAGGAGCTGAAGTAGTATTGACTTACAAATACTACCGAAAATCTAGACGTTTGTTGGCCGAGCTCCAATCGAGAAGTGATCATATCTGTCAATATTCTTTGAGCATACGATGCGTTCAAACCGCTTCGCAACACCGGAACAAAGGAGTATGATATTGATTTTTGATAGTAAACACAGTATTAAGACAGAAACATCGACAGTTTCGAACCGATTCTAATCTTATGAAATCATTGAAATAAAATATCGTCAAACATTTTGTGTGTATTTCTTTCAATATAAATAAGAAAGTGGTTAGACAACATGACGCCATTACAAACACTAACTTTTTGATTATCATGTCGCTGAAGTGGAATGGCGGGAACATAGTTTATTGGTAATTATGGCAAGTGATAAAACTTAACTTCGCGGCGGTTCGCCCGAGAAAGTGTACATTTGTGGAGTTTGTAGTCGTGAAATGGATTCTAGTTTAAAACAGAAGGGGTGCTTCGGTTGAACGTAGTTAGGTGATATTGCACTCGTTAGACTGTTGCGGTGCGAGCTTACTGCGCGTTGTATTAACTGTCCACCGCTATGAGTTTCTAACCCCCTCCCTTACATGGATTCCAATTGTAAAACTCCACAATTTTTCCTCTAAATTAACACCGATATGCGCCACTCTTACTATTCTAGCCTAATTAAATATTAGACATAGTAACGTAGGTAATGTAAAGTTATTAAAATGTATTTACCAGTTATTGAATGTGACCTATTACTTGCCCATCAAACGCATAAAGCACGTAATAACAAGGTAGCAAACATAAATCGACTTGATTTATTTAATGTAGTAATGAACTGTTTACTTAACTAACACAAAACAGTTCTATCATATTAATCATTTATTATTAAAGCCCTGGCTTACAAATATTGGTATTGATGAAAACGCTTTGTTAACCCACTCTCATTTTAACCACCATAATCGGTGTTTTCCATTACTGCTGTTGTCCTTCTATATAGATTATTTTTGAAAGACTTTTGTTCTGTTAATGTAAGTCATGAAAAATAATTATGAGAAACAAACAGTTAAAGAAAGTGACGTCGCCGTTTGATAAATTATGTGCTCGTTTTTCATACTTGTCATATTCGAAGGAGTTTTGTTCTCTTTGATTTAACAGTTCATGGTACGAATTAAACTTAATGACGTTTTGTTGAGTATTATAGGAAGGCGCAACAATTCGCGTAACGTTAATGCGAAAAAGACAAACGAAAGATAAAACTCAGCAAGTTATATTGAATATAAACTTTACTCTTGCATACTAATGTTAAATTATGTATTCGCTCGAGTTTTCTTGACTTTTCATTAAGTTTCTTGTTACGTCGAGCGAGAGATGAAAATCAAAGTAATCGTTAAGTCTGATTAACTGTTTCGCAAATAGCAACTGTAACGATTCATTCTATGTTCAGTGTTTGAGTTTTGTTATAAATAAATGCTAAAAAATTTATGTTTTTCTTTTTTCGCCGACTTACGTAAATGAAAAGGTATTTTGTATGACGCTGACGCTTTTCTAAAGAACGCGTCTAAAATTATGCACAAGAAATGGAAAGCCTTGGAGACAGAAGAAAAAAATAGACATCTCTCAAGACTACAGTCAATGTTTCTGAACGTTACTTGTAGGTAACGTTACGACAGCACAGAAGAGTGCACTTTAGGAAGGAGAGGACAGGGGGACTCGGCGTGCATTAGGCGAATTAAAAACTTTCCCTCGTACGTCTCTACATTTGTATTTTTTTTTGAATGCGAAGGTAGAACTCCAGCGCGACGATTCTAAACACGAGTACAACGAAAGAGTTGAAATCAAACGTTTCTAAACAGCCCATCAAATATGTAGCTTCAAAGGGCGTAAAATGAACACGTTCAAAGTGGAAAGCATTTGAATAAGCTGCAAAGCGGCCGAGCTGTGAGCAGGTAAACGCGGCGATCGGTGCAGAAATAAGTTTTAATGTGATAGGCATCCAGCAGATTAATTATACTGCTTAACGTTGGATTACGCGCTTATGTTGAACAGTTGTAATTGAATGGTCTAGTTTCACACAATTAATAATTAATAGGGACCCGCAATTCACTAACATGTAACAGTTCATCCGAAAGCCGAAGCTAACACGGCTACAAACGCTTTTCTTTTTTTTTCCTTTTCAGCCCTCTGTATGTTCCCACTGCAGGGACTCGGGTCCTCTCTCTTAATCCACCACGCTGGCCAAGTGCGGGTTGGCGGATAAAGCCCGTGATTCAATCCTGCGACCTCCGAACGAAGGCCGAGGTCCCAAACCACTTCGCTATCATTGCATTTATATTTGTATTGTAATATAATTATTTTACACATAAAATTCAATTATTATTTCCGAGTAACATGTTTAACTCGAACTATTTTGTAACCCATAAAATAATTAGTTTCATATAAAACCACATCGAACAAACGGGATCCGTACCTTTCAAAGCCGAAACTGCCTGCTCACGTTTAGTTTAGAAAAGCTCGGGTAAGAATTACTAAGGTCAAACGCAATAAATTCAGTTTTAGCCCACAAACTATGTGGTCAGAGATTTTCTGGGTCTCTCGGCCTTTTGTTTTATAGATACCTACTAAATTATTTCTAATCCGTTAATACGCATAACGAACAGGTGGGAAAAGGAAGAAACTTATAGACAACTCAACTATTATGGGATTTGTATAAATGATTTAATAAATGCATATATACGTGTCATGAATATATTAATACATTAAAGTGCAAACACCAAACTATCCTTAAACTGTATATGTACAGTCCATGCGATTTACAACGGGACTTTTAAAGTACATTAATTTCCAATTCGCGGCAAAGTTAAAAAGAAATTCACGTAAGGCGTTATTTTTCGGATACAAACTGTTCTTAAGAAAATTTCATATTCGCTTTATCTTTCCTTAACGAAACAGTAAACTTTGCTTTCAATTACATCACCCAACATTAATCCATCATTCTTTTTATTCATTTCTCCTCGAAGTGAAATTATTAAGACGTTACCATAGGAAGATATTAAACTGAGAAAATTAACAAAAACCAGTTCAATAAGTTTTTACCAGATATACAATGTATTATACTTTGAACTTGTATTATTGAACTTGTTCTCACAAATAAATTCAAAGTTTTTTTTTTTTATTCGAAGTTGTTCATTGTTCGTAAATGAGTTAAATTATACTAAACATCAACGCCTGAAAACCAAATGCAATAATGCCAGCGTACGCAAATATAAGGAAAATTAAATGTTTCCAACGCGTGTTCGTTCCCAAAAGACTAATACATTATCCGCCATAATTGCTTAGCGCTAAACGGTGTGCCTGTTTAGGGCAAGATGAAGAAGAATCGCAGGTGTAAATGAACGTCTATTGCGATTTCCATCACCGGCCTCCTCTTCTTCAACTACCTCCTCATTTCCACTCGAAAACCGAGCCTAAGTTGTAAGTGAATGAGTTTCATTTGGTTTGCGTCGAGCCGCACCTCAGACTATTACCGCGTTGCGCGTTTGCGGTGTAACCACGTCCCGGACAACGGAACATTTAGAGCCAATTCCCGGCTGGCTTGTTGTATGAACAATTAAGTGTGCCAACCTGCCCCGATGCGGGAAGAAACATAATGAATGTTTAGTGGCGCTAAGTGTTATGTCTAATGCTCACCTCGTTAAACTCTTACGGTTCTCTAAATAGTCGTACGGCCCGCCGGCGTACTCGTCGTTCTTTCTCTCACTTGTTGAGCGACATCTACGTATCGTTACGAAACGTTTTAAATCTTCTGAATACATACGTCTCGTTAATAACGTTCAAAGTGCGATTCTCACTGAATCGAAACCATTAAACGGGCGTTCCGGGTACTCGTGTAAAGTGATGAATAAAATGTATTAAAGGCAACCTGTTCTATGGAGTGTAAGAATATGTTTTCTAAGTGTGAACAAAGCCCGCACTGAGTAATGAGCGTTGCGTGCGGCGCGTCAAACATGTAAGCAAACAATTTAGGCACGCCTGAGTAAATACGACTGCGAAATATCTTCGCTCGAGCGCCGCCGATGTGCGGTTTGTGTAGCTGTAGCTGTAGCTGTAGCTGTAGGTGGAGGTGGCTGTAGCTCAAATTTACGCTGAGCGTCATCTTTTCAACGGGCCTTTGTTGTTAATGAAATACAAATACTATCCTCAGTCAACCGCTGGCGGTGCAGCGAGTTGCGAAAGTAAAATCTCGGAGATAACGTATATTTACTCAGGAATCGG